>PVHP010019110.1:0-32281 GCA_004024765.1 Zapus hudsonius
CCTGGCACTAACTTTCTTAAAGCTTTCACTTTGACGATTGCATTAGATAGTTTTGCAGAATGTATCTTAACGTATTCAAGGACTTTCTTCTTTTTCTTTAGGATTATATGCGTCAGGCAGGAGAAGTGACCTATGCAGATGCTCACAAGGGGCGCAAAAATGAAGGGGTGATTGAATTTGTATCTTACTCTGATATGAAAAGAGCTTTGGAAAAGTTGGATGGAACTGAAGTCAATGGCAGAAAAATCAGATTAGTTGAAGACAAGCCAGGTTCTAGACGCCGCCGGTCATACTCCAGAAGTCGGAGTCATTCAAGGTACTGTTGACATTATTTGTACATTGGCACTTCACAGTAAGTCACAGTGAACACACAAATAATCCACTGATGTTCCCCCATTGGTTCTGAACATGATTCCATTTGGTTCAATGACTTGGAACTTTGAACTCAATGGTTTAAAAACTCTTGAACTCATGTCATGAATATAAATAGAATTAAAGTCCTTTCTCTGAGACAGGAAACAGTGACCTTTCACATTTTTTTTTTCTAACCTGTCTTTATGCTCAAAACGTACCTGTGGCCACAGGAACCTTGGTTACTCTTCCTGCTACTCTAGCTACTGAAGAGTAAAGACTCATATTTGAGCTGTTCTGCCAACGGACCAGACATAGCCTCTAAGAACCAGAGAGGCTTTGTGAGTAAGGCAGATCTGATTCGTGCCCTCATTGGCAAGGACAGGCAACCAGCAAATTCATTGATGGAAGTACACACAGCACACCTAACCTGCTGGGTCAGTAAGGACATCATAGAAACTGAGTCTGGAAAGTGAAGTTGGAGATGGTGGGAAGAAAGGGGATATGTCTTTCTGGCAAGAAAGTTCTTTAGTTTCCCAGGGTGGAGAGGCCATTACTTTCTATGCATTCATGTTGAAGGAACAGGGCCATCTATGGTGAGGGTTTTCCAAAGTGTAGATTTTGCTGATGGTATCACTGTTCCAGAGTTTAGCATGTTCCTTTTTCCTGTTCCCATATTTCCTATGAACTCATAGCTAGGTGTTAAGACATTGAAAAAGGACATGTTGTAGCGGGACCACTTCATTGCTAGTGCTTTGCATGTGCTTCTTGTTGGCTGGCCTGGAACTCATGCCACCCCTCTTACCTTCTTCTGCCCCCTTAGTGCTGAGGTTAAAGGCATGTGCCACCATATCCAGCTAGGTCAGAACATTTCCCTCTCTGTGGCAAATAAGACATGGGCCCATCTCATTTGTTATTTCAAGGAGAGTTCAGTGTAGGCTTGTTAAGGATTTTTTTCAACTGGAGAATCTGTCTTCAAGACAGCTCTGGTCACAGTGTGGGAAGAGACAGGTAAAGGTCAGAAGTATTTGTAGAAGAAAATTGAGAGGCTCTTGTTCCAGGCAGCAGTAGTGATGCCTTGTCATAGAGGCTACAGAAGACGAAGAGGCAGATCTCAGGGTATGAGGAGCTGGGGTCAAGAACTCCTTTGGCTTTATTTTATTTATTTATTTTTTAAATCTTTTCTTTTGGCTTCTTGTATGAGGAACCATGGTCTCAGTGGAATGAGGGACTGGGCAAAAATGAGCTAGTTCCAGGGGGGAAAGTCAGGATCTCGGGATCAAAGGTAGATAGAGTTAGGGGGAGAGCCATTGAGGTGGTTTGTGTGCAGCTGATCTATCTACTCCTTGGGCCTAGACCACAGGAGTTTGTGCCTAGGCACAGCCAGAAGTACACTTCTATTTTAGCGAAATGATGTTGTGGTTGGCCCTTAGATAGAAAGCTTAAAACCTCTTTTTCTCCCCCAGGTCTCGCTCTCGAAGCAGACATTCCCGGAAGAGCCGCAGCCGAAGCGGCAGCAGCAAAAGCAGTCATTCTAAGAGTCGGTCCCGGTCCAGGTGGGCTGCCTGTGTGGGGGAAGGTGGGGTACAGGGCTCGCTTGGGTTTTAGACCTTGGGCCCATCACCCCCTATCCTACCTTTCTCCAGCCCCACATTGGAGTTGGATATAGAAAGCATTCAGTGACTACAGACAACAGCCACTCATGTTGGGCGGGATAGCTCCACGCAACCTGTGGTCCCTCCACTTGCTGAGCTTTATGACGTAGTATCAAGTCTCCTGTCACTCACCCAGCACCTATCTCCTTAGGTCAGGCTCGCACTCCCGCAGCAAAAGCCGCAGTCGCAGCCAAAGTCGCAGTCGCAAGAAGGAGAAAAGCAGAAGCCCCAGCAAGGAACGCAGCCGCAGCCGCAGTGCAGATAAGAACCGCAAGAGCAAAGAGCATGCTGAAGACAAGATGCAGAACAATGACAGCACGGGCAAGCCCAAGAGCCGGAGCCGGAGCCAGGAAAGGAGGGCGGAGGAGAAGCGAAGGAGCGTAAGCCGCAGCCGGAGCAAGGAGAAGAGCCGCAGTCAGGAGAAGAGCCGGAGCCGGAGTAAAGGGCGCAGCCGAAGCCGCAGCCGCAGCAAGGACAAGAGGAAGAGCAGGAAGAGAAGCCGGGAGGAGAGCCGGAGCCGCAGCCGCAGCCGCAGTAAAAGTGAGCGGAGCCGGAAGCACAGCAGCAAGCGCGACAGCAAGGTGGGCAGTGGTAGTGGCGGAGGCGGTGGCGGCAGCAGCAGCAGCAAGAAGAAGAAGAAGGATGACACCGACCATTCCAGGTCCAGGTCACCATCCCGCTCTGGGTCAAAGGAGCGGGAACATGCCAAGGCTGAGTCTGGTCAGAGAGAAGGCCGAGGGGAGAGTGGAGATGCTGGTCCCAACCCGGAGACCCGGTCCAGGTCAAGATCCAATTCCAAATCAAAACCAAATCTTCCACTGGAATCACGCTCCCGTTCAAAGTCAGCCTCAAAAACCGGCTCTCGTTCCAAGTCTCGATCCAGGTCTGCTTCCAGGTCGCCCTCTCGGTCTAGATCTAGGTCCCACTCAAGGTCCTAACTGGCTTCTCCCATGGCTGGGACGGCTGGAACTACCCAAGAAGTCTTTTGTACATGTTTGGTAGCCGTAGCACAAGTGATTGAAGTAGACCATACGTCACTGCTGTACATTTTTAACTCCCCTAATGGTGTGTCTATAATTGTTAAATCTAAGTGCTTCCTCTCAGTAAAGCCTCCTGGCGCCAGGCCTTCCTGCTCGACTGAAAAAAAAAAAAATTCTCTTTGGAACCCCCCCTCCCCTTTTCTCATGGCCCACAGTAGAATCTCCAGATGCCTGGCTGTGCTACAGGGAGCTCTGTACCTGGGCAGCTCGTGAGGCTGGAGTGATGGCATAGGTAGGTATGGTGAGTTCAACCATTTTTGCCCTTGAGTTGATGCCCTTTGATGTATGCCATTAGTGAAAGTGCTAAGTCTTCAGTTTCCTACCACTTTGGTTTCGTATTTCTGGACTTAACAAAGTTGTGAATAGCACAGTCGAGGAAAATTGATACCTGCAGTAACCCATAGGAAGTAAACTGTAGAGTTCCATATTCTGGTATTGTGATTATATTGTTTTATATTAAAAGGAAAGAAAAGAATTTTTTTTAATTTTATTCCCCCCCCCGTCTTGCAAAGTATAGTGACCCCTGTTTCCATTAAATTTGAATAAAGACTATTTTTGCTTGACAAAATTTCATGGTCCTTGAATCTAAGTTGTAATTCCTGATCTATCTTGGTCTCTCCTCTCCTCGTATAAAAAAGTTCATGCTGTTTTGTCCCTTGGGGGTCACCTGTGGTAGGGAGCTAAGCCCAAAGGAATTTTCTCACCCAGCAGCATAGCGACAAGTTTCTCAGAATTTATGACTGGGATTTTCTCAAGGTTTATGGCCAAGCTGATGAGCAGTGAGGACATTTGGAGACTCAGCATCACCAGTGAGTTCTTCATAAGCAGAGTTCTAGCTTTTTTGTTGAGCTTTTCAGGAATCAGCCCTATCATAATCCTCCCATGCACCTAGAATCTGGACTAACAAAACCAACAGGGGTGGGATCCACTGGATGGACGAGTGGTTCTTGCAGTTTGGCATGAGTAATTGGAACTGGCAAGAGGTGGCAAGCAGAGGAAGCTGGTGAACCTTGTTCTGGGTGACCAGCTTAGGGATTTAGTGAGGGCTGTCCCTCCAAACATGGGGTGTGCTGGAAACATGAGCTTGTGAGCAGCACCATGAGGGCCAAGTGGGCATTCTGGGAAGGGAGCAGGAGCTTCATCAGGTTCAGACAGGTACTGAGACAAAACATGTCTACTCAAAGAAATGTTGAGCAGCCATGGCATTGGGAAGGCTTCAGGCAGTGTGCCCAGGACCACGGGATGTGACAGAAGCTCAGCAAGACACATGGTGGCACCTGCGGCCTGTGACAGCAGGAGGAAGAATATGCACAGCCTCTGTGCTGCCCAGACTGGGAACATTAGCAGTTCTGATTAGGAGGTTTGGGGAGGAGAGCCGTGATTCTGGACCTACCTCAGTAGTAAGAGAACCTACAAGCTGGGACCCTGACACTTCAGACCAGGTGACATGGGCTTGGTTAGAAGAGAAGAGACCAGCAAGATGTGGCAGACGGCCTGGAAAAAGACTTTTGGGTGGGTGGTGCCAAAGGTGAAACTACTCTGAGATAAGGACCAAGGAGATGGTGGTGGGTTAAGGATTTCCGAACAGATTGGGCAACCAAAGCCCTTCAGCCTCCCCTTGAGCTTCCATACCTTATATGGATGCCCGTTTCCTCTAGCAGAATCCAGGCAAGGTAAGAAATCCACCTCCTCAGCAGACCTCTCTGTCTCCAGGTGAGAACAGTCATTTCCTCTTTAGTCCTGTAAAGATGGGGGCATTTGGGCACTTTTCTTCTTTCATAACTAATAGTTTGTAAAATCATCCTTTAATATTTTTATTTATTCATTTTCAAGCAGAGAGAGAGAGAAAGCACCAGGGCTACCACCTTGTGGGTCTGGCTTATGTGGGTCCTGGGGAATTGAACCCTGGACCCTAGGCACTGGGGGCAAGTGCCTTAACTGCTGAGCCATCTCTCCAGCCCTAAAATCATCCTTTAAAAAGTCATCCTAAATCCACTCAAGCACAATTCCTTATTTCAAATTACGCCCTTAGCTTTGTAAATGTTCACATTCTAAACAACATAGTATCTAGAATATGCATTGTCACTTAGAAACATTGGAAAGTTCTCACTTAGCTAAGTGAGAAGGCACGTGATCCTTAGATACATGGTACAGACCTTCATGTGCACATGGAGATCCCCAGTGGTGGCTTTTCCAGCAATTTTCAGTCCATTTGTTAGATTCTGAACATCAAGACTTCATCTGTTGTTTCGCTCGTATGAACACTACTTTCTGTGGGCACCCCTTCACAACTGAAATGCAGTTCTTTGGATTTCACTGTCCTGCTAAACAATCTGGGCCAAGAATAGAAAGATAGCTGGAAATTTTACAAAAAGATTTAACAGTACTTTCAAAGGTGGCATCTCAAAATTCTTTGGTTTGGCACTGTCCATACACAATGCGTTTTAGTTTTTATTTGCAAGCAGATAGAAAAGACCAAGAGAATGGGAAACAGGGCCTCCAGACTATGCACCTGGCTTTATGCAGAGCCTAGGGAATCAAACTGGGCTGGCAGGCTTTGCAAGCATGCTCCTTTAATTGATGAGCTATTTCCCTAGCCTACCCCCCCTCAAAAAAAATCCAAGATGAGCAAGTTTCTGCTTTAGGAAACTAGACAAAGGAAAGATTAAGTCCAGAGTAAGAACAGAAAAGATCAAAGTGGAAATAAATGAATTTGGAAGTAGTAATGGAGAAAACCAAAAGTTATGTCTGGAGTCACACTGCTGATTCCATGGATAGGAGAGGATGAAGGACTAGGAGCAGCTCTCCCTCAACTTTATTTCTTGGCTGAATGGACCAATTCCTTCAAAGACAAAATGTAACAAAACAGATAATTCAAGTAGGCCCCGTGATGGTTAATCTCGGGTGTCAACAGGCTTTAGAATTGATACACATCACCTATGTGAATCTAGATTGTTTAATTGAGATGGTGTTGTGTTTTTTTGGCCAGGTATTGTATCACAGCAATGAGAAAAGTTACTAATAGAGCCTGCCTATATTAAAGAACTTCAGTCAATAACTTTCTCAAAAAACACCAGGCCATCCGAATGGCTCCACTGGTGAATTCTAGCAAACACTGACAAAGTTAGAACAGTTCTCTGTGTTCTCTTGCAGGAAGTGGAAGCGGAGTCCTATGAGACTGGCACAGCCCACTGTTAAAACTAGCGAGAAGGGTGTGGCTGCTCACGTGGGAGGCTGAAGGAAGGATCGCCATGAGTTTGAGGCCAGCCTGAGGTAGAGTGCCAGGTCAACATGGGCTAGAGTGAGGCCCTGTCTCAAACCAGCAAGAATTAGCAAGCAGAGGCTCGGTGGATGAAGCACTTGCCTTCCCAGCACCAAGACTTGAGTTTGATCTCAACAGCACATAAAATGCCCAGTGTGGCCATGGACACCAGTCATCCCAGTGCTTGGTAGGTGGAGACAGAAGGACCCCTGGAGCTTGCTGGCCAGTGGGAGGAGACCCTGATGGAAGGTGTAACTAAGAAAGGCACCTGGGGAAGCCGGGTGTTGTGGCACACACCTCTAATCCCAGCACTCGGGGCAGAGGTACCTGGGCTAGAGTGAGACCTTATCTCGAAAAACAAAAAAAAGACAAAACGCTTGGGGTTGTCTTTTGGCCTGCACATATACACATACACACACCTCCACACAGGCAAATCAACAAAACTGGCAAAAAAAAAAAAAAATCCTCATGAGCATATGAAAATCCTCAACAAAATACTAGCAACTAGGATTCATTGATAATTATTCTAGTTACGAAAGCCTACTTCAATTCAGAAATGTGATCCATCACATGAAGAAGCTAAAGAAAATTATACAGTCAGATTATCAGGTATAGAAAGAGGATGTCACAAAATTCAATACCCATTCGTGGTAAACAAAAAGAAATACCACACCTAGAAACGCAGGGGAACATCCTCAGTTTGAAAGATAACAAAAAACCTACAGCTAATACTGTATTTGATGCTGAGAGACAACACGCTTTCCCCTAAGATGATGAGCCATCCAAGGATGACCCCTCTACTGTTCCAATGTCATGCTGGAAAAGGAGGGAAAGACCTTAGGAAGGAAGAGAGTTAAAAAAATATATTTGGTTCACAGATGGTGTGATCATCTTTGTAGAAAATTTCAAAGAACCAACAAAATTCCCTGAGCTAATATCACAAGTAGGATGTAACAATGTATGAAATTGCTTTCTTTTTAATACTTTTATTTATTTGCAAGCAGAGAGACAGAATGGGCGCACTAGGTCCTCCAACTGCTGCAAACATACTCCAGATGCATGTACTACCTTGTGCATCTGACTTTATGTGGGTGCTGGGGAAATGAACTCGGGTCATTAAGTTTTGCAGGCAAATGCCTTAACTGCTGAGCCATCTCTCCAGCCTGAAATTGTTTTCTTCCAACAGTGAACAAGTTGAGTTTTGTTTATTTTTTTCCTTTAAATCTAATATGAAGACCACTGTCAGCAGTCTGAAGACATCACTTTGAAGGATGCAGTTATCATGAAGGGCCTAGAGGAACCCTCTCTAGTGGGGCTTAAATCCCTTCAATGTAGAACTCAATCTCCTTGGGAAGGAAAGGAGGCTCTGGGCTGAGGAATGGTGGAGAACAGAACTGACTGTCATACATGTCCTATGCTATATGTCGTACGGTAGGTATATGGTAGAGTCAACCTCCGAGCACAGTCAAGGGCGTTAATGCTGGGCTATTACAAGGTTACAGTTTCTTGGGTCACAAATCCACTTGCAGAGTATGAGTGAGAACAGGTGGTCCTTGGTCTATATCACAAGCCAAGAAAGATGAGCTAATCCTCGAAGGAAATGAAACTGAACTTGCTTCCATCCAGTGAGCCTCAACAGTTGAAGACAAGCATATCAGGGGTTGGGATGATTGCTCAGTGGTTAAAGACACTTCCAGGTCAGCCGAAACTTCAGTGAGACACTGGGGAAAAGGAAAACTGTTAGAAAGTAATACAGGAGAAAATCTAGGCAGCTGGGACTGCAGAGATATCTTTAGATATAATACCAGTAACAATCCAAGAAGAAAAATCTAAGTTGGAGTTCATTAAAATATAAATTCACTGGGCATGGTGGCACATGCCCTCAAGAGTCAGAGATAGAACTCCCATGAATTCAAGGCCAGCCTGGGACTAAAGAGTGAGTTTCAGGTCAGCCTGGGCTAGAAGTGAGACTATCTTGGGGGAAAAAGGGATGAGGAGAAGAAATAATACAAATGGCAAAAAAGCAAATGAAAAGAAATTCATTATAATTACATATATAGGTGAGGGGCAGGTGACAACTGTAATTTGCACTCAATTTTTCTGCAAATGCATAAAGGCTATTTATTTTTATTTGAAGGATTCGGGGAGCCAGGTGAGGGCGAGCCAGGCTGGGCCACATAGTAAGACCCTGTCTCAAAAATGAGATGGGCCAGGAAGGAACAGGGAGGTGGGAACAATGTTTCCTCAGTTTTCCAATTCCCTCCAGTAATTCCCAGTCTCCCAGACCCTTAGTAACCCCACTTTAACATCCTGTAGCTTGTGGGACAAAGCCAGCTACTGTCGTGTGGCCCTTGTCACACGCTAGAGAAAACCAACTGAAGAGTCCGTCCATGCCTGTGTGCGACAGCAGAGCTGAGTCACTGTAGCTGGGACCCAGAAGGCTTCAGTGACTGTCTAATGTCTGCCAGCTCTGCAGGAAAGAGTTACTTTAAGCACAGCCTATACACACTGTAATGAGGGCGAAGAAAAGATGAGAGAAGGAAAATTATTTTAACTATGCAAATTGAACACATGACTCATCAGAAAAAGGAATTGGGGGGGGTGAGGTCCACTTCATTGCCAGCAGAGGCCTTGGCTTTGGGCGTCTTCAGTGTGGAGCTCAAACCCAGGGCCTTGGAAGTGCTGGATTCCTGAGCTACACCGGGCCTTCAGAACGTCTTTTTATTCTCTGGGAAAACTGGAGGATCTTGGAAAGTGGGCAAAATGGAGGCCATTCATGAGGGCCAGGAGACAGGCAAGTGGTCAGGCCATGGCAGGAAATGGGTACTGGGAAGGAGGCTCGGGTTCCCCCAGAAGCTGTGCCACGGGAAACCATGCAGTAGGATAGGAGAAGGGCTCCCCAGCACGGCAAACCTGCTGGACCTCTGCAAAGCTGGGCCTCATTGCCAGAGGCTCAAATCAACACAAGCAACCTACCTGCGCCACTTCCAGCCAGGTTCCCTTCTTTTTTCCAGGTAGGGTCTTGCTCTAGCCTGTGATGACCTGGAATTCACTATGTAGTCTCAGAGTGGTCTCGAACTCACTGCGATCCTCCTACCTCTGCCTCCCGAGTGCTGGGATTAAAGACATGCACCACCATGCCTGGCCAGTTTCACTTTTTTAAAAAATACTTAATTCATTTTTAAGCAGAGAGCGAGCGAGCGAGAGAGAGAGAGAGAGAGAGAGAGAGAGAGAGAGAGAGAACCAGGGCCACCACCTTGTGGGTCTGGTTTATGTGGGTCCTGGAGAATTGAACCCAGGGATTTAGGCACTGGAGGCAAGTGCCTTAACCGCTGAGCCATCTCTCCAGCCCCAGTTTCACTTTTAATGCTAAAAGCTAATGGATTGGATGCATGATGGTGCAGGCACACACCAGGATCCAAGGCAGCAACCCCACAATCATCCCACTGCCCAAAGACAAACCTCGGGGACACAGATGATCCCTGCAGCAAGACCCCCAACAGCCTGGAGCAGAAGTAATCCAGACTTTGCCAGGGAAGAACGGTTACCCTGCTGTGTACTTCTGTTACAAAGTTCCTGTCACCATGGGAATAAAGAGATGCCAGATTCAGGAAGCAGCCTGGCCAAGGTGCCCAAGATGGGAGAAGCCACAGAAGTGAGGGCACGCTTCAGCTCTGCACAGAGGGACTGTGAGGACAGGCCATGCGGAGCCCAGCTTCCTGGTCAAAATACCCAATCAGAACCAGAATGGTGTGCACTTTGGGGATCAGGGACAAGCTGGCACTCACAAAGAGACAGAGGGGCCTTCCTGGGGTTAGCAGCATTCTGTTCCCTGCCTGGTGAGGATTGAAGGGGTGTTCGCTTCATGGTAGTTTAAGAAGCTGGACACCCGGATACTATGCAGGGTCCTGAGATGTATTATATTCCAAAGGCCGTGAGGATAACCTGATCCATTAGAATCACAATTAATTTAAAATTTTTTAATTTATATGAGAGAGAGAGAGAGAGAGAAATGGGCACACTGGCACCTCCTGCCACTGCAAACAAACTCCAGCTGCATGCACCACTTTGTGCATCTGGCTTTATGTGGGTACTGGGGAATCAAACTGAGACCAGCAGGCTTTGCAGCAAATACCTTTAACCCTGCTGAACCATTTCTCCAAGAGACTAGGATCTCTTGCTGCTGCAAACAAACACCTGTTTGGGTTTATGTGGGTGCTGGGGAATTGAACCTGGGCCAGCAGGCTTTGCAAGCAAGTGAATTTAACTGCTGAGTCATTTCCCCAGCCCCCAAATTCTTTTTTTTCCCCTATAGATAAAATATCTTTCATTCACACTTGAGCACCCTGGAAAGTCGAATCAAGAATCACAGGCTATTCCCAAGGAAATGCAAATCAGGACAGAGGGGTTTTGATGTGATACTTGGCATCCATTATGAAACTGAGAGTGACCAGACCTGACTGTGCACTTGACCCCTGCACCCCCACACATACATTGCTGGTGGACAGAAACTACCCTGAGGGAGAAGAGGGAAATCTGGCGGAAACTGGGTGGTCCTCCCTCCTGGACATTTATTCTGAGTTTACAGAGAAAAACACTCCAGTACAAAGGTGTTTAGACTGGGGTTATTTATAACAGGCCAGTGGAAACCATCCAAGCTGGACCACAGGGTGGGCTCATAAATCTAGGCACCATTCTATAGCCAGGGTTGCTATGAAATTCCCTCACCCAAGAATTCATTTCCACTTGCTTTAGTGACTACAATGCAGAACCAAGAAGAAAAAAAGCCTCCATCCGAGTTGACTGTTCAGTGATCTTTCATTCATCTTAATTTTCCCCCAAGCATCTCTTGGCAAGGAGAAGTAGGAAAGACATTTATTTGAACAGCCTTCTGGGGCATCATGGATGATTCTTCCAAACCAGGAATTTGGGCAAAGGCCCAACAATGAGCATATCAACAACAGCTGGAGGCACTGGTGTTCCTGTGAAGACCCAACTTCGAGGGACATTCTCTCCTCTTCCTTACTGTAATGTGGTGAGGGACATGACATTCTGGAAGTATCAGCAAGAGAGCCAGAGAGTTGGGTGTGGTGGCACACACCTTTAATCCCAGCACTCAGCAGGCAGAGGCAGGAGGTTGGCTGTGAGTTCGAGGCCACCCTGAGACTACATAGTGAATTCCAGGTCAGCCTGGCCTAGAGCAAGACCAAAACAAAAAACAAAGAGACCCCAGGGATAATGTCACACCCAGGAGTACCCAGCACAGTGAAAAGATGAGACCCCTGGTGACTGGTTTTTTCCTAGAGGGCACGAGAGACATTGGGAGTGGTATGGCTGACCTTGGCCAGTTTCCTCATCTGTAAAATGAGGGTGAGGATTTAGACTTTTCTCGCTCAACCCCGTGGAGAAGGCTCTGGACTCAAAGACTTGGCCTGAAGTCCTGAGACTCCCCTGGTCCCTGTGACTCGGAGTCACTTCATCCCTGAGCCTTGAAGCAAAGCACCTCATCACCCGCTTCTCCTCCAGGAGCTGGCTCAGAGCTGGCCAGGGCTGATACGCTGCCCCACCCACCCACCTCTTAAGCACCCCTCACTAGCTCCTGGGTGCCAGCTCCCTCCTCAGGGACCTGGCAGCGGGGAGGAAGGCATCGGAGGGAACCTCCCTGTCCCGTGAAGTGACCAGCAGAGCCAACGACAAGGTTGAGCTGGAGGCCAATGTGGTGAGTGAGGTCCCCTGGGCCTCCTCAGCTTTGGATGACATTGGTTCTACGGAGCCTGGGGGATTCTGGCAGGGATGTGGCTTAGGCCTCTGGGGTGCTGTGCAGGTTCGAGCCCAGCTCTGCTACTACGGAGTGATTAGCAGGTGGGATAAACTTGGCTGGATCCACCTTGGTCCCCTGGGGCTTAGTCACAATTTAGGGTCCTCCTCCTCCTCCTTCCCAAGGGGAATCCTGTGTCGCAGGTAACATGAGGCCTGAAGCCAGGGTCCCTGAGTCTGGATGAGCAGGGACCAGAGTCACCCTCCAGGGTCACCACGTGGATATCTGCTCCTCAGACCCAGCCCTGAACCGGAGAATCCTTCCAGAACTCTGGGACCCCGACTCTGCTCTCCCTCCCAGGGACACGGAGCCCACGGCTTCATCAGAAGTGTGCTCTGGCATCTGTGCTGACCCATGTCTCTCAAGGTGACCCAGCTCAGACAAGCCCCCTGGTTGGAGGAGGGGCACCAGGCCCAGAGCCTGCCTCCCTGTCCACCCTCCCCAGCTGCAGAGGAAGAGGAATGCATCCCGGTCCCTAGCTGCCTCTGGCTATATCAGCCAGGCCCGTGTTCTGCACTTGAAACTGCATTTAGCTACTGTTCCGAAAACAGTCATGGCTCCCTTGATGGGGCTCAACCTGGCTGGTGTGACAAGTTGCCAGCACAGGCCTGCCTCTCTCAGCTCCCACCTCTGCACCAACAAAGCACTTTCTTACCTCACAGCTCAGGTCTCAAAAGTAGGCCATCCTTGGCTAACTGGGTATTTTATGCTCACCAAGCTGTCCTCAAAATGCTCGTGTTAAGGCCCATATATTAGTGGTGAGAGAAGCTTCATAGGGAGGTCACATGACCACTGAGGTGACACAAAAATGGCCATAGTGACATTCCAAGGCTCAGGGACCATGGCGGAAGAGGAGCCAAAGGAAGGGAGTACTTTGCAACGTGGTCTTCCAGACGCCAAGTGTCCGTGGTACTTATGACCTCACAGTGGCTGAAGCTACCTACACAACACCTGCATGATAGGAGGGACAACGATGACGTCAACAGAGCGGAGCCCGAGTCACAGATGGTGCAAAGGGAGCTTGGGGAGCTGCGAACAGGACGCCCTCTCCCATAACCATTTTTGCGGAGGCTTCCTTGTGCCCAAGAGGCCTTTCTCCTCTGTTAGCCTCATGTCACCAGACTGTCTCCACTTCCCTGGCCTTTGGGGAGTCATGCAGGCAGGAGTTCATTCTCCTTTGACTGTGCCAAATCCCCTGGGGCATCCAGGAGGAGCCCAAGGTCCCCCAGCATGGACCTTCCAGAGTGAAAGGTGGAGTCAGGGTTCAAATCCCTCCAAGGGTCTCAAAGAGCCTCAGATGGGACTCTGAACACGTGGTTTTGTCTCACGTCATGCCCATGAAGGACACCTTAGAGAGGAGGTACAGCAAGACGGGAATGAGCTACATCCCCTGAGTGAAGGGCTGCCTGTTGCTTCTCACATGAGGGTGAGGAAAGATGGATTCCAGGCCTTGCCAGGACAGAGTTGTGCATGCTCCTTGCCCACGGTGACCTCAGGGTCTCGTGTGGCTGCCCTGTCTCCACAGAGAAGCTGACAGGGCAGGGAGGTATTCATCACACAGTGCCCAGGGGACACGCAGAGTTCCTCTTGGTCCAGAAGTGGAGTTAGGTCACCAGGAGCCAGGGCAGATTGGAGTGTGATCCAGGCCTGGTGGAAGTGGGGTGGGGTGGGGGGACCCGATGTCCCAGCTGATCCTAATCACCATGCTGACCTCTCTGGAGAATTAGACAGAGGACAGGACCATAGTGGGAGAGGGGACTTCACAGCCCAGATGGTGCCTGAAGCCTGTGGTCAGAGGAGGAAGGGGCTGCTGGCTGACACCCACTTGGTGCAGGCGCCCCAGGAGCTTAGAGAGCCGAGGTCTGAAGCGGCCCAGAGAGTTGGGGGTTCTGGGGGAACTAGGGAGACCAGACTCCAGGAGGGGCAGAGCAGAGCAGACTCAGGGCCCGAGGGGACCCGGAGCCGACTGCGCTGGGAAAGCCAGATCCCGTTCACCTGAGTGCCCTCGAGGGGCAGGACTGACCTGGCCTGGGTCAGCCGAGGTCGGAGGGAGCCTGCAAGCCAGAGCACAGAGGGCTAGGGACCAACCGATACAAATTAAGCCCTCCTTAAGATGGAGAGCGAGAAAGGCTGGGACATTTGCTCTAACAAGGAATCCGAAACGATTTGGAAGCCGCCATTGAGGGTTTTAAGCAGCGTCAGGTTGAGTGGGAAGAAGCCTGGTCGGGGTGCGCGCTGCTGACAGGAGACGCCAGACCCCAGGGCTCCGGGCCAGGGCTGCTGTGGCTGGGATTCAACAGGAGGCCTGGAGCAGGAGTGGCCATGGCGGAAGGAAAACTGATTCCAGATGAGAAGAGCCGTGGGGCCCTTGACTGGGGAGAGCGAGCGAGCGAGCGAGCGAGCGGGGAGCCCGGGAGGGAGCGCGAGGTCTAGCTGATGAGCGTGGCCGCCCGGGGGCCTGGGAAGGAGGGGACCCCGCAGAGGGGCGGCAGCAGCCGGGGGCGAGAGGCGCAGCCACAGGGACGGGGTGCCGCTCAGGCTTCGGTCCTCCACACCGCGTCCCCAGGAGCCTGAGCTGGCGGGCGTGGGCCGAGGGCGCGTGGGGTGCGCGGAGGGTCCCCGGCGATGGGAGGCCCGCGCAGGGCGTCCTCTGCGCTCAGCCTCGGGGTTCGGATCCCAGTGGCCCTCCGGTCGGGGGTGTCATGGACTCCCGCGGAGGATGCGGGGCTCCCGGCGTGGGAAGGCCCCGGGCGCGCAGCCGGCTTCGGTCAGCGCCGCGCCGGGGGTCCCGCGGCCCGGGACGCGGGCTCATCAATCCCAGGCCGGAAACGCCCCCCGGGGTCCGGCCGCCCCGCCCCCCGCATCACGGAAACTGGCCCCGCGCCCGGCCCCCGCGGAGCGGCGCGGCCCTCGGTGGGGCGGGGGCTCCCGGCGGCGCCGTCGGCGGGTCGCCGCTTCCCCGAGGCCTCGGTGGCCCGCGGACGCGGGTCTCCTTCGAGGACGCGGGTCCCGGGCCGCGCCCGCTCCGCAGATGGAGACCGCGGGGCCGTGAGGTCGCGGCGGAGCCAGGCGGGCGCTCCGGGTCTGGATCCCGGGACGGGAAGCGGTCCCGAGGCGACGGTGGTGGGAAGGATGCGGGAGCCGCGCCCGGGGCCTCGAAGTCGCCGAGAGCGGCGTCCTCCGGTCTCCGCGCGGCCGGCCCGAGGGTCCCCGGGGCGGGGCGCGGGGCGGGGACCCGGGGCGCGCGGACTCGGACCCCGACCCGCCCGGTGAGCAGAGCGAGGCCCGGGCGCGCCCCACTTTCCCTAACTTTCTCCCCGACTGTTCCCCGGGACGGGCGCGGGCCTCCAGAGTGCGTGCGGGCGGTGGCGGGACCCCGGGGGCTGGGCGCCGGACCATCGGGTGGGTCCGAGTTCGAGCTTCGCTCCGCGCCCGGCAGGCGCTCTAGGCCTCGGAACGTGGCCCCGGGCGGGGACCGGCTGGGCCCGGTGACCTTTCTGGACTCGGCACTGGGGCGTCCGGCGGGGCGGAGGCGGGCTGAAGCCGGGACGGGGGGACGGGCCTGTGGCTGGACCCGGGCCGCCCGCCTGGCCGGGGCTCGGCGCGGTGCTAGGCCCCGGGTCCCGGTGCGCTGCTGCCCGGGGACCCCTCCTCCCCGCGGCCCCGCCCGGCCCCGTGGAGAGACCAGATGGGGAGGGAGGACGCCCCGACTCTGCTGCCCCGTGGAGTGCTGTTGGGGGGGCAGTGCAGGCAGCCCCGGGCCTCCGGGAGGGGCTGGAACGGTGCGTCCCGGACCCCGGGGCGCAGGGGCGGTTCCGCCGTGGCCTCGGGCGGAGGAGGCTGGAAAGGAGGCCAGGCGGCGGGAAAGGGGCGATGATTCATCCCGAGGAGCCCGAATGGGAAACGCCGCAATCTGGGAACAGCCTTGCTTGGGACGGACTGGAGAGCCCGCAGGGCAGTTCGTCCGGCCGGCGAGGTCCTGCTCCCATCGCTGGCAGTCCCCTGCCTCCTACCCCGGACCCAGCCTGGCTGCTGGGGGTGGGGTGGGGTGGGCCTCCTCTGGAGGAGTGGAAAGCCATCCCGGACAGGTCCGCCGCCTCCTCTCTGCTGACTGGCTGGTCTTGGTCTTCCCAGAGTCTAGCTCAAGTCTCTCCTGCTGCAGCTCCAGTGCAGACGGAAGAAGTCTGGAAGGAGGGGGCGGGCAAGGAGAGGCCGGAGTCGGCGACACCCCTCCTTCCCACGCTGCGGTATGTAAAGCGCGGTAGGGTGCGGGAGGTGGGGCGGACGGCGACCCCTGCGGACCCGGCGGGTCTGCGAGCCCCCCCCCCGCCTCCTTCCGCGCTCCCTCCTTCTCTGCCTCCCTCCCTCGGTTACTACGGTGCAGCCACGTGCGGGGGTGGGGTCGAGCCGGGCGGTACTTACCGGGAGCCGCCGCTGCCCGGGGCCCACGCTTCCCGAGGCCGGGAGCCGCGGGCGGGCGGGCGGGGAGGGACGCCGGCTGCCGGATCCCGCAGGCCGGGCGGCACCGCACCGCACCGCGCGGCAGCCCGCAGCCCCCTCCCTGCGCTCCGGCCAACTCGGGCTGGTGCCGCCGCGTCCCTGGCTCGGAGCTCCGCTGCGGAAAACCCGAGCGGAGGCGGCTCCCGGCCTCGCGGCCCGGGGAAAATCCGGGGGCGGCCGCCAGGGATCTCTAAGCGGCCAGGGGCGAGGCGGCCCGCGCCTCCCTCCCGGGTCCGGGGAGCCCTCCGCCCCACCTCCGAACCGCGGCTCCGTCGGTTCAGTCCCCGCCTCTCCTCCTCTCCCCGCAGAGCGCCCGGACGAGCGCGCCATGACGGCCGGGAGCCCCGGAGACCGCGGGGAGGTGCGCCGGAGCCCCGAGGGCCGCGTCTCCCGCCTGGGCCGCCGCCTGGGCCGCCGCCGGCGTCCGCGCTCCCCGCCCGAGCCGCTGCGGGTGCGGGCGAGGCTGCGGCTGCGCTCGCCGTCGGGGGCGTTCGCGGCGCTCGGCGCGCTCGTGGTGCTGGTGGGCATGGGCATCGCCGTGGCCGGCTACTGGCCGCACCGCGCCGCCGCCCCGGGGCCCCGGGCGGCCAACGCCAGCTCGGCCCGGCTCAGCGACGTGCGACGCGAGGGTCGCGGCGCCGGCCGGGCTCACGGGCCGCACGAGCGGCTGCGGCTGCTCGGCCCGGTGATCATGGGCGTCGGGCTCTTCGTGTTCATCTGCGCCAACACGCTTCTGTACGAGAACCGGGACCTGGAGACGCGGCGGCTCCGCCAGGGCGCGCTGCGGGCCCAGGCCCTGCGGCCGCCCGACGGCCCCGGCTGGGACTGCGCGCTCCTGCCCGGGCCCGGGCCCGGGACTCCCGCCGCCGTGGGCTGTGCGGAACCGCAGCCCGAGAACTGGGACCTGTCCCCGCTTCGGGGAGCCTCGCCCGTCCCGTCGGTGCGGAGCCTGCGGTCGGAACCTGCGAATCCTCGCTTGGGGTTACCTGCCCTGCTCCACAGCTACCCCTTGAAGGGCCCGGGGCTGCCCCCACCCTGGGGTCCTCGAACCCAGACCGGCCACGTGATCATCACCGTGCAGCCCTCTGGTTCTGGCATCGAACATTCGAAGTCTCTGGATTTAGGATTTGGGGAGCTCCTGCTGGGGACCCCAGCAGCTCGGGACTGTGCTCACCGAAGCTGGCCAAGGCTGGACCGCCTCAGTCTGGGGGGATATGCCAAATTGGGAGGAGAGCGCTTGGGGGCCCGAGTCTGAGGAGCAGGGGACAACCTGCTGTGAGGCTGCAGCGGACCGGACCGTAGTACAAGGACTTGAGGACCAGAAGTCCAGAGCTAGCAGTTGTGCCAGACATATCCCAGGCCAGGACGGATGCTCCTGACCAGACAGCAGCTGCTAAGGCCTCCTGAGCTGCATGTGGGCAGAGAAACCGTCAGCTGCGCTGGGCTCACTGAGCCCCGGAGGCCTCAGCGTGGAGTGTGGACTCGCCTCAGGAATTTCTTCAGCTCCATATGTGGCCTTAGCCCCGGACAGGTACCTGAGGAATGTAGGTCCAGGTCAAGGGGATCAGGAGATGTGTGTGTGAGGGGGTGTCTGGTGGACACGAATCCCTGAGACTTGGAAGGTAGGTTGGGATGCTTCCAGCCGTGACAAGTGGCTTCAAAGTGGAAGTGGTGATGGAGAACTCTGGGACGATAGGGTGGAGTCAAGACCCTCCCTCATCTGGGACTGAGCCTGTAAATTCCCACCACCTCCAGCCCTTGCTTCCCGCAGTCTTGTGGGATCTGTCTCAACAGGGCTAACTCCTGCCAGAGCCCAATCCTGGGATCAGATCCTTCCCCTGGAGACAGGTCTGGAAAGCCCCTCTCTCTTCACTTGTCTGGCCTATGCTGCAAAATCTTCCTCCAGTTGGCAGACAGCACTGGACTCAACCCTGACGCTGTTTTCTGGCCCTTGTGGCCAGTGCACTTCAAACAGCAGCTTCATTTGGGGCTCCACTACCCAGGGGAGCCACTGGGAGAAGAGAAACTTAAACGTGGGTCAGTCTTAGTCAAGTGTTGGTTTTTTTTTTAAGTTTATTGAAAAATGCAATACAAGAAGCAAGACCAAACATTATCTAAACACTACAACCACTTCTCTTACTATGAAAGGCCAAAACAGCAGATCTGATTATTGCCTATTTCACCTAAGAATTTTACCAATGTGATTCTGCTGCCCATAGTTTCTATTTTGTCAAGAAATGTAAACAACTACTTGATATGATTCATAATTTTTAAAAAATTTTACAAAGCTCCTTCATTTTTGTCATAAAATAATACATTTGAGAGATTTGTAAAAACCACCAGCATGGGGCTGAGAGCCTAGGAAGAGAATTCCGTGAGCAGCAAGGGTGTCAGCCAGGCCACAGCTCCCTGGCTCAAATTTTCAAAGTAGACAGGGTCTCCTCACCTCTAGCTGGCTCAGCATCCCCCAGCATCATGGGGGAGGGGGCACAGACACCCGTGGGTTCCTGGAGTAGGCCCCCTGGGGCCTCAGCTTGGGAATATAGGTCTTGCTTTATGGGTGGGTGGCAGAGATCTCATGTGGTTTTAAGGAAATCTACTTCTGAAGTAAAAATAAAAGCGCAGTGAGAGTTGTTACTGTGGTGTGTCTGAGTCACTTTAGGAACACTGCAGCCAAGCCTCTGACCTGCAGATGGAGCTTCCCTCCCCCTCGCCACTTCCTCCTGGACTGAGTCTCTTCTTTACACACACAACTCCAGAAAGAAAGAAAAACATCCAAACAACCACCATACCCCAAAATCTGGTGCCAGAGCCAGCCAGGACAGGAAAGGCAAAGGCAATGGAGGGGAGGACAGTTTGTCCCTCAGTTTGTCTGAGGTTTGGTGCTGGGCATGAGGCCATGCGAATCCGAAGAGCAGAGAACACGGTGCTGAATGGATCAAACCCACACAATGCTCCTCATCCCAGGTTTCAGCACTGAGCCCCAGCAGTCCCCTCAGCCTTCGGCAGAAGCACACCCATGCTTGCTGGGCAGGAACTGGAGGTAACTTCACAAGCCTCCTTGGCTGTGCCTTGGCCCTCATCCTTTCAGACACCACTGCAGCCTGTGATGAGTGGTCCCTAACTGTCCCATCACACCTGGGCTCTCCAATCTCTCCTTAGAATAGGTTGCCTATTGGTAGTAACAGACTCTCATGAGAGCTAAAAGAAAAATGCACACACAAAATCAGTTCAAACCAGCTGAGTTTGTGTAAACAGCATTCAGCTAGTGGAGACTGGCTCCGTGCTGCTGGCATGTGACTGCTCTCGCTATTGCCCATCAGCCCCCGGCAATCACTGTCAGTGACACTGTCTAATCTCATGAAGTTCATTTCTGGCCTAGAATTAGGATTCTAAGAAGCTTCCAGGCAGATCTGTTTTGGGGAAGTGAGCTGGAGGATTAGAAAAAAAAAAAACTGCTGAATAAAAATGCCCCCAAATAATCCTTCCCATGAATTAGGGACATTGGGTCTCCTTTTACAAGACCAAATGAGAAAAGAAACAAAATCCAAAACCCACCAGAAAATCAAGCCCACCAAACCTGACAGACTCGGGCAGTGCGTGGGAATGAGCAGAGTCTTGTCCCATGGTGTCCTGCTAGGGACGGCCATTAGCGGACATTAAATACCCTGACTTCAGAAGGGTGTCCTAAGGCAGGTGCCAGTCAAGAGAAGGGTCAAACATGACCTCCTCTCTGAACCACATCCCCAATCATGCCAGATGAAAGACAGGCCCAGGCACCAGCACCTGCGGGCTCCCTCTAGCAGGATCCACCTGAGGCAGGCTCTGCCATTCCCCTGGGTGAAGTGCATCCGAACTAGAAGACCTTACTTTTAAAACCTCATTAACTTTCCTTCCCCAAACCACTACTAAAAATGTTCCATTGCTGCTTTTGGCCAAAAGTGCCTATTTTTCCATGAGTTCTGGTCTCCTGAGATGGGAGATGGAGCACTTGGCAGAGCCACTGCTTCCAATGAGGTTCAAGGGCAGCTGGGGAGGTGAAGGCCACAGATATGTTCAAACATTCACAGTATCAGATATATCTAAAGCAACTGTCTCTGACCTAAAGAAGCTCCAAACAGGAACAGCAGGGAGGGAAGAAAGCCACGCTGCGCACTCAGCAGAGGCCTCTGCCCCACCAACACCCGAGGAAAGGAAAGGACGTTTTTCTGGGGTCTGTGGATCAGGGCAGTTGCCCTGACTGACATACTGATAAAAGTCCCATTATTGGCTCTGAGGAAGAACTGGCTTGTGAGTTTGCTGTCATCCAAAGGGTATAAAGCTAGAAGAGCGCTTTGGCCTCCCACTCAGCTGACAGATCTCTGGAGGGTCCTGTGAAAGTGTGCGGACCCTATCAGTGTCTGGGCTAGAAATCAGTGAGGAGAGGCTAGGTTGAAGGGGTTTCCAACCACCCCATAAAAAAAATCAGAACTCCTTAAAAACAGTTCATAAAGTGAAAAGTTGAATAATTTCTGGTATCACAATATAGAAAAAGGTCCTCAGTAGGATTGGTGGTACCTAGAAGAATCTCTTGGTATAAATTCCAAATAGAAAATGAAATAGTTTTCTGTGGTATGGAGTAATCTTGAAGCCTGACGTCTGAGTATTGATGGCTGCCTTCTTTACCGTCCGCTGGCTTCCCTGGGATGGGGAAGGGCAGGGGTGAAGAGTGGAGTTCCTAGAGGAAAGAAAGAGGCATAGCACACTTTAAAGCCCTGCAGAGGGTGACACGTTCCAGCCCCACTTCCAAGTTCCTGTGGCAGTGAGTGCCATGAGGGCTGAGCACTGGGCCTGTCCCTTGGTGACAGCAGCTGCTTCGAGTCCTCTGTCCATTTACTGGCTCCCAACTTTCCAGCTGAGCCCCCAGAGCTTCAGCCCCTTTCCTGACCCCCGCCCTCCCTTCCAGAAGCCCAGTCCTGCTCTTGGTTTTGTCCTTTGGCCTCCCTAGATTCAGACTCTGGTCCTGAGGATGGGGATGGTGAAGTGAGAATCAGGGCGGGCGGGAGGACTCCAGAGGAGGTTGAGGGTTCCATCCAAGTTTGGGGTACCTCTTCTTATGTAATGCTGCAGCACGGATGACCTGGCTGCTCTAGTTGAAGCCAAACACTTGACTTTCTCCTCTGCCTTTACCAGGTCCCAGTGTAGACACCTCATGAAGTGTGGGGATCAGGGGCTTCCTGAGTGTCTGAGGTTGTTGCTGAGCTCTCTGGGGCCTGGAAAGTGGCATCCTCCACCCCAACAGGAACACCCCTTACCTGAGCTCACTCCTCAGAGATCTCGGTCTCCTGGTGGACGACCACCTTGGTCACTGACATGTCTGGGTGCTGCTCCTTCGCCTCCTTTATGGCTTGTACAAGGACCTGTGAAAGACAAGGCAAAGCAAAGCCTGTCAGGCCAAAAAGCAACCTGACTGGTGAAGGGCGACCCAGGTCGTTTCTCTAGCGATGGTGGTACGAGGGCAGAATGTGGAACAGTATCTTGCCAGGCTGGCCTGCCCTATCCTGCAGAGCACAGAGGCAGAAGTGACTCAGGGAGCAACCTTGGGGGTAAGAGGACTCACTCATGCGGTCAGTCTAAGGACAAACTGTTCAACACAGGATAATGGGGAAAGTGAGGAAGCGTGCTGCAAAAAGGATGTCCTTGGTTAAAGAAGAAGAAGGAAGGGAGGGAGGGCCTGTGACATGCCAGCTACTGGCCTGACAACACTTCTTAGTTACCTAATCTTTACTGCTGAGTGCTTCAGGATGGGGCCACGACTTCCACTGTACAGATGAGTAGGTGCACAGTGTTACCAAGACCTGTCTCTTTACCACACTGCCCCTTAGCTCCGGGGAGCCCGTTTGAGTCCTGGAGTCTGGGTCACTGCAAAGCAACCTCAGAGCAGAGGAAGACCTTAGAAGGGCACTGACCCCACTCTCCCAGTGCCCTGTCAGCCCCGACTAGCTGTCTGCTGTGGTTGCTAAGGACCATCTCCTGGTGGGATGAGGGAGAGAACAATTCTCCTCGGGTCTTCTGGCTCTGGGAAAGGCATTTTTGGGCATGTTATCTCTGCTCGCCCTGCTCCTCCTCCCTCATCCAGCTGCTCCTCCTCAGGCCCATCCTCCCTCTCTCTAGGAAAGCCTGCAGCACACTGCTTTCCTCAACAGTACTTCCTAAAGAGCCTCCTTCCCTAGCAAAGACGGAAGTACATCTCAGCTTCCCACGAGCTCTCACTTCCTAGCAGAACCAAAGTCCCTGCTGCCTCTCTCTGAGCGGCCAATTATCATTATAACAGTCCTGAAAGAAACCTTGAAGACCATCATTTTATGCAGGGTACAACTACAGCTCAGAGAAGCGATGCAGGTGGTTCAAGGGCAGAGTTAGCATTCAAACCAGGTCTGTCTCACTCCAAGTCACAACCCTTCCACCTCATGTTCTTGTTGTCTAGTGCTGACGTAGCAGGAGCTCAAACCATACCTGGTGCAGTCTGAAAACACAGCAAGACCTACTGAGCCAGGCAAACAGGTTGCAAGACCCCCACTTGGGCTTTGCTGCCTTGGTTCTGGGACCCTGAGCACAGCATTCTCAGAAGCTGTAGGACTCAAGCCTTCTACCAAGGGAGCCGTAGGCACTGCAGCTCCGATTTCCCCTTTTTTAAAGGCTCTCAGCACATCAGCATGAAGACCACAGTTCCTGTTTTTGCAGTCCTGTCAATGACTCCAGAACATTTGCATAAAGTCTCTCCACCCCCTCTCCTCTGCAGCTCTACTGTTCTAACTTCACCCAGCAAAGAATTGGGAACATTATCCTGACCTTATTATTTGCTAATTGCTTGTAGCACACAATTAGCACCTAATTAACATAAAAACATAGAATTTTAGCACCCAGAAGGGTCCAGGAATTATCTGGATCAACCCACTCTCTTTTAGGAGGAAAAACATCAGAGATAAAGTGATTGGCCCAAGGTCACACATTAAGTTGGTGAAAGATCTGGGACAGGGGGCAAGTTCTAGGTCTCCTGGTGTCCCACCTACTTCCTGGGCTCCCCTTGTCTGTTCAGCTACTGTGGCACTCTGGGCTAAGGCTGGTGCCTCCTGTTTCTATATCACCCAGCATAAATTTAGGGCACCACTTCTCTTAAGTAACTACAGCCATCTTGACTCGGAGCCCACCATGCACCTGTCACAGGCTGCACATCCAGTATCCAGTAGGTCATGTGGTCTGCATGGCAACCTTCGGATGAGGACACTGTAACTCCAGCTTCCAGCTGAAGAAACAGAGGCTCAGAGAGAACCAGCACTGCACCTCAGATTTATGAGTCCAAAGCCCCATCTCTATTTATTTTTTTCTTTTTAAACTCTACTTATTTTTTTGCAGCAGCCTAGACTGACTTGAAATTCACTATGTAGCCAGGCTGGCCTCAAAGTCACAATGATCTTCCTGTCTCACCCTCCTGAGTACTGGGACTATAGGCATGAACCACCGTGCTCAGCTCTTTATTTTTTGAGACAGGGCCTCTCTATGTAGCCCAGGATAGGAAGGTTTTCCTGTGTTAGCTTCTTTAGTACTGTGGTCATAGGTGTGTGACACCATGCCCAGCACAAGCCCCGGTTCTTTCCAGGACACTTCCTGGCTTTCCCACAAGAAGCTTTTATCCCATGGTTTTGATTCCTTTTGTTTTTTGGAGATAAAGATGGCAGAGGAATCATTTCGAGCACATTACTGTGCCTATTGACAGTCCAGCTGCCCAGGCCCAGAATCTTCTCAGCATTCCCACCTGATCATGGTCAATATCAGCATCTCCTGTGATCACAATTCTCTTTTCAATCCGAGTCTCTGAAATCCCACCTTTTACAGTCTGTAACCAAAGGAAGAGGCCATATGAGATTAGCAATATAACAAAATAAGAACAAAACAGCTCAGTTTATTCTGAAAGACCCACTCCAAATATTTTATTTATATTTCTTCTTCTTTTGAGATGGTCTCACTATGTAGCTCAGCTCTCAAGTACTGGGATTATAAAGTGGATTATAAAGTGGTGAGTATCCACTTCAAGTTTTACTTTGCTGTTGGTACTGTATACAACAGCCTCTTACCACTTCTCTGACATCGTGGTAGGACTTGCTAAAATGAGCAAACCTGCTCCCTTGGGTCACTAGGATCTTTAATACAATGAACAGAAAGACACAGTTCTCTCTACTTTATCCTTTTTTCTTCCAACTGCCTAGAAATTCAGCAGGTAAAAACAAGTATTTCACTTTGATCATCTATATATTTCCCTTGATTATGTTCAGAATGAAAAAACAAATCAGAAGAATGTCACACAGCTTGAAACTGGGAGCTTCTATTTTAAAGCACTTTCATATTGTTAATGTCAAATAATCTCCGAAAGTGGAGGTGGTTTCCACGACAGATAAAGAAAACCAAGATGTAGACACATGAAATAGCTGGCTCTCTGTTATCTCGGTGTTATGACAGAACACACATATCTGCCCCCCCCCCAAAAAAAAACTGCAAGCTGAGCATAGTGGTTCATGCCTGTAATCTCCTAGCACTTGGGAGACTGAGGCAGGAGGATCACTGCAAGTTTGAGGCCAGCTGGGCTATAGAAACCCTGTGTCAAAGAGGTGAGGGGGACGTACTTTCTTGTAGTGTTACAGCAAACATAGATGTCACTGGTTTTCTGGGAATAATTCTAATTCAAGACATTTTGTCCCCATTCTCTATATTCTAATAATTCCGACACTTCAACTTCCAAGCTGGAGTTTCATGGCCTTGCCCCAGGGAATGACATAATTATTTATCTAACCAGAGATCGGATATAGTTGTATCACAATACCAACAATGCCTGCACTTCAGCTGACTGTTCGTGCACACAGGATTTAGAGAGGTGCCGTTATTTTTACAAAGAGCATGTATGTATAGCAAGTGCTCTGCCACTGAGCACAAGTTGACTTTCAAACTTACCTCCACAGAACACAGACAATGTGGAAGGAGAATGGCTCCATGGGGCCACTATCTAGGCAAGGATAAGCTTAGGTTTATTTCTATGGAAAACAGGCCTTTCCATTTGGGCCACTTGAAAGAATCGGTTCAGTAGGGATGGACCAAGGTCCCTCTTTCCCTGGGCGGCAGCAAGCTGGATATGTCACCAGAAGCTGTCGCTGCTGTTACCTTGGTAATCTGAGTCGTGGTAGTGCTGCTTGTGGTCTCAGATGTGATGGTCTGAGCTGTCAGCAAGACTCCTGGGTCCAAGTCCCCATTGCTGTCATCAGTCTGCAGAAGAAAGCACAGTTCATTTGTCCCCACAGGAGGCTTCGTGGGCAAATGCTGCAGGCTGCAGCTTGGTTCTGCTGTACTTTTTTTTCCCCTCCTCAAGGCAGGGTCTGACAATAGACCAGGGTGACTTAGAACTCACTCTGTAGCCCCAGTCTACCCTCAAACTCACCTCACCTCACAGGTATACTCTAACCTAAACCTTCAGGGGGCTGGGATTACAGGTATGCACAAACACACCTGGCTTCCAGCTGCACATTCTAATGCAAAAATCTAATTGCGGGCTGGAGAGAGGGCTCAGCGGTTAAGGCACTTGCCTCCAGTGCCTAAGGCCCTGGGTTCAATTCCCCAGGTCCCACATAAGCCAGACCCACAAGGTGGTGGCCCTGGTGTTCTCTCTCTCTCTCTCTCTCTCTCTCTCTCTCTCTCTCTCTCTCTCTCTCTCTGCTTGAAAATGAATAAATAAAATAAATAAAATATTTTAAAAAAAGAAAATAAACCGTGTTTTTTAAAAAAAAAATCTAATTGCCTTATAATGACCTCTGGATTTAGGTATAATACTCCTAAAAAGTTGGAGAAATACAGTTTCCTTAGCACTAGGTCAGTGAGCATAGGTTAGAAAGAGGAAGCAGAAATATGGCCCCCAGGTTCAATAAAAGCGACACTAAGTTACACTAGTTCACCAACAACTTTTAAAGCATCTTCATTCACGCTCACACCAGTCCTATGAAATCTTTAGAAAAGGGCAGAGATCCTCCACTAAGAAAACTCAGGCTCCCAAGGAGTGATTTGCCTGAAGACACACTGTGTGGAGTTGTGCTCTCAGCATACCTCATATTCTGTATATACTATTCAAGGCAGGAAACATCAACTCTTGGTGGCTAAGGCATGGGTGGATTGGATCTTAGGGTAAAACTTTCCAGAAAGAAGTGGCAAAGATCTTTCACTTTTGAAAGAACCAAAGAACCTCAGGATACTGCACACTACTAAGTGATGGAGCAGGTTGTCTTTAACTAGAACATAGGACAGGCAAGAAACTTCTTGTTTGAAAACTGGGATTTGGGTCCCAACTCAGACAGTAACTGGCAGTGGAAACGTGAGAAAGTTATTCTGATTTCTTAGAGCCTTAGTTCCCTCTCTTTTTTCTTTCTCCCCTCCCTCCCCTCCCTCCGTTTCTTTCTTCCTTCCTTTCTTCTACAGGGTCTCACATAGCTCAGGCTGGCCTAGAACTCACTATGTAGCCAAGGCTGGCCTTCAAATCCTGAGTCTCCTGCCTCTATCTCCCATATGCTGGGATTATAGTGAAAACTCACAGTGGATTTTCTACTTTATAAAGGGCATACTGTAGGCTGTGCTCTGTCTATGCCATTGATGTAAATTTCATGCTTGGTGGGCTGAAACTTATTGCAGAGCTTATCCTCTATTAACCTGTGACTGGCTTTGCCTCCTGTCCACCCCTCTACTCTCCTTTGTCTTTAAAGAAGGTAGAAAATGGAATATTCTTATGATTGTCTATTTTTCCATTTTGCCCTAATGCAGTCTCTTCCTTGATCCTTTTACCAGTTTCCTCAAAGTGATACCATAACTACCAGTTGTATATAAATATCTGTTTATCCTATCACACAGAAATTTCCTTCTTCTTCTTCTTCTTCTTTTTCTTCCAGATAAGGTCTTGCTGTAGCCCAGGCTGACCTGGAATTCACTATGTCATCTCAAGGGTGGTGATCCTACTTCTGCCTCTGAGTGCTGGGATTAAAGGCATGAACCACTATACCCGATGTAATGAACTCAGTTGATAGGGGCTGTGGAGAAGGTTCAGCATGTGCGAACTTGCTGTGTGAGCACGAGGACCTGGGTTTGATCCCGATAAAAAGCTGGGCATGACCACACATGGCTGTAACCCCAGTGCTGAGTGGGGTGGAGAGAGGAGATCGCTGGGGCTCCCTGGTCAGCCAAAGTCTAACTGAAAAACAGTGAGCTCCCAGATCAGTGAGAGACTCTGTCTCAGGGAAATAAGGCGGAAGAGTGATAGAGGATGACACTTGACATCACCTCTGGCTTCCACACACATTCACATGGGGCACATGCATCTGCACACATGTGCATATACTACACACACACACACACACACACACACACACACACACACAGAAAAGTAAAATGACAAAAATTGTGGTGTATCCATCTACCAAAATACTATTCAGGAATAAATATAATAAATGGTTATCAGGCTTGCTTGTCAAGCAAGATAATAAAAATAAAAGTAAAATTGGTTACATAAAATAAATTAATAATTACAACAGAAAGCCAGTCATGGTGGTACATGACTGTAATCCCATGAGGTAGGAAGACCAGGAATTTGAGGCTGGCCTGGTATACATAACAAGATTTTAAAAAAAGGCCAACAAATATCTTCTGCTTATTGTATGTTGGGGACTTGGTAAGCATGTTATATATATTCATTCAATTCTCACAACAGCCCGATGTGGTAAAAATGTTAGCCATTTTTTTTACAAATGAGTAAACTGAGGCAGAGGGTATTCTATTAACTTGATAGGACCCTAGTAAGTGATGAAGCAGGTTCAAACCCAGGATACCACTCAATACTCTTTAACACAATACATCACTGTATCACATCAATAATAAAAATGCATACATATGGTTAAAGTGCAATAAAGTTAGATGTATAACAATGAAACAATTTTGCATAGATAGCTACTATGTATTAAGAAAACATCTTATCTTCTTTTTTTTTTTTGGTTTTTCGAGGTAGGGTCTCGCTCTAGCCCAGGGTCTCTTTTCCCTTGGCCCCTTTCTCGTTTCCTGGCCTCTACAGACCCTCAATCCAACTTTTATACCCACTAATCTAGAATTCAAAGCCAGGATCCACTTATGAGAAAGAACATGAGGCATCTGTATTTGAGATTGTATTACCTAACTCAGTATGATCTTCTCTAGCTCCATGCATTTTCCTGCAAATTTAATTTTTTTTACAGTTGAATGAAACTCCATTGTATATATGTCTCAGATGTTCATAATCCTTTCATCAGTTGATGGGCATCTAGGCTGATTCTACTGTCTTGGCATTGTGAATACAGTAGCAATAAACACAGCTGAGCACGTATCTCTGAAGTAGTGTAGAGTCCTTAGGGCATATGTCCAGGCATAGCTTAGTTGGCTCATAAGGTAGTTCTATTTTTAGCTTTCTGAGAAACCTGTACACTGATTTTTTAAAATACTTTTATTCTTTTAAAATATTTTATTTATTCATTTTTCAAGCAGAGAGAGAGAGAGAGAGAGAGAGAGAGAGAGAGAAAACGAGCACCAGAGCCACCACCTTGTGGGTCTGGCTTATGTGGGTCCTGGGGAATTGAACCGGGGACCTTAGGCACTAGAGGCAAGTGCCTTAACCGCTGAACCATCTCTACAGTCCTACACTGATTTTTATAATGGCTGCACCAGTTTGCATTCCCCACAAACAGTGAACAGGTATCTTTCTACACCCTCACTAGCATTTGTTGTCGGTTTTTTAAAATGCTAATCATTCTGACCAGAGATGGAATCTCAAAGTAGTTTTAATTTGCATTTCTCTGATAGCTAAGGATGTTGAACACTTAAAAAAATATCTATTAGTCATTTTATTTCTTCTTTTGAGAACTCTCCATTTAGATCCACAGTCCACTTTTGATTGGCTTGCTTGTTTTCCTGGTGTTTCATTGTTTTAGTTCTTTGATATTCTAGATATTAATTCAAGGCCACCCTGAGACTACATAGTGAATTCCAGGTCAGTCTGGACTAGAGCGAGACCTTACCTCGAAAAACAAACAAACAAAAAAACCCATTTTATTTATTTATTAGAGAGAGAGAGAGAGAGAGAGAGAGAGAGAGAGAGAGAGAGAGAGAGAAAGAGAGAGAGAGAGAGGTGCAGACAGAGAAACAGAAAGGAGCGCCAGGGCTTCCAGCCACTGCAAATGAATTCCAGATGCATGCGCCCTCTTGTGCATCTGGCTTTACATGAGCACTGGGGAATCAAACTTGTGTTCTTCTGCATTGCAGGCAAGTGCCTTAACCGCTAAGCCATCTCTTCAGCCCACTACATTTTTTTTGATATATATATGATACAAAATTTAAAGCCTTCAAAGTGATATAGAGTGAGGTCAGTCTCCTCCTACTTCACAATTTCAGTCTCATTCAGCAGAACCCACCATACTTTTTCTTTGACAAATTTATATTTATGCATATCATATTTTGATTATGTAGATCCTCTCCTATGCTCCTTCCATCCCCATTGAATCTTTATGCTTTCCATCACTTACACCACTGAAGAGATTGACTCTCCCTCCCCCAGCAATCACTAAGTACCATTAGCTCCTCAGGGAGGGAGGGTTATACTTTTTTTTAAATTCAATTTCATTTATTTAGCTAGAGCCTCTTTATATATAGCACAGGCTGATCTCAAATTCACAATCCTCATACCTCGGCCTCCCTAGTGCCTGGTTCACACTTATTTTATTCTATTTTTATTGTTTTTTAAAATTGTTATTTATTGAGAGTTAGAGAAAGAGGCAGATAGAGAAAGAGAGAGAATGGGTACCCTAGGGCCCCGAGCCACTGCAAACTAACTCCAGCGCATGCATCTGCCACCTTGTGCATCTGGTTTTATGTGGGTACTGGGGAATTAAATCTGGGTCCTCAGGCTTAACAGGCAAGCACCTTATCCACTAAGCCATCTCTCCAGCCCCTGTTTTCATCGTTTTGAGTATCTATCTAGAGAGTATATTGCACTCAAGCCTCCCACACATAGCTCTTATGTACCTGGATGCATATACTCTCGTTTTCCTGCCCACAAACAGTAGCACATGAGTCACCACATCACACCAGGTTTGCTCATTCTCAAGTTTACTGCTACACAGTTCTCCTCAGAAGCCACAAAGTTACCTCAAATGGATGTTCTATAACTTATTTAAGCAGCTCCCTACTGACGGACATCTAGGTTGTTTCCATGGTAGTGACAATTTAAAGGGATTCATTCCTTCCCATGCAAGTCATTCTTTCCTACATCCTCGGGCCAATAATGTGCTCAATCATAAAACAATTTTTCTTTCCTTTCTTTTTCAGTTCCCTTTACTGCTAAGCCCTACTCATTAGCTTTTCCTCATTTCTCATGACTGACAATCTTTCTCTTCTCATTGCCTAAGGCTACACTTCAGTTCTTTATAATCATTCCCCAGATCTGCCGTAGTCAGTCATAATCTTGTCTTTTTTAAATTTTTTTATAATCTTGTCTTAAGACCTTTCCCTAATTTAATTTATTCAGCATAGCTTTAGAACCCATTTTTTTTTTCGAGGTAGGGTCTCGCTCTAGCCCAGGCTGACCTGGAATTCACTATGTAGTCTCAGGGTGGCCTTGAACTCATGGCGATCCTCCTACCTCTGCCTCCAGAGTGCTGGGATTAAAGGTGTGTGCCACCACGCCCGGTTTAGAACCCATCTTTTTAAAAAGCATTAATTATGCTATTTTATCACCACTAAAAGACTTCAAGCAACTTGTCATTTACCAAATACCAAATCCATACTCTAGACCACAGTGAGACAGAATGGGGAAGCATACAAACACTATGAATATGCCAAGTACTATGCAGACATCTTTTACCTAATCCTCTTCCCAATCTAGCAAAGGAAGGAAATATTATCTCCAATTTAGAGCCAGAGATTGGCAGTCTGTTTAAGATTATCTAGCTAGTAGCTACCTGGTTGAACTAGGATACAAAATCCATTTCTCTAATTGTAAAGCACACGCTTTTACCTTCCAGTGATACTGTTAACGAAATGCGATCATGCCATCCAGATCCAGAGCATGGCGATATCAAGATTAATGGGAAAGATCTATGTGAAAGTGCCCAGCCAGGAGGACCCCTTTGCATCACAAAGGCCTCAGTCAAAATGTCACCTCAGAACTGGGAGAAATGTATCAGTGGTATAGCATGCTTAAGTGCTTGAGGCCCTAGGTTCAATGCCCAGTATCATTTTTAAAAAATCACTTTTATCCAGGTATGGTGGTATGTGTCTGTAATCCCAGTACTCAGTAGGCTGAGGCAGGTGGATTGCTCCAAATTCTAGACCAGCCCAGGCTACATAGCAAGTTAAAGGAAAGCCTGGGGTATTACACAGGGAGATTCATCCTCTCTTTCTCTCTCTTTCTCTTGGGTGCTGGGGATCACGCCCAGGTCCTTGTGCATGCTAGGCAAGTGTTCTACCACTGAGATACAGTTTCAGCTCCTTGTATTACCTCTCTACTTCGTTTGGGCTTCATTACAGCACTTTTCAGCATCTGAAATTCATTTATACATTTGTTTGAGGG
>PVHP010019111.1:0-31772 GCA_004024765.1 Zapus hudsonius
CCCAGCAGATGTAAATACTACATTATTCCCTTACCCCCTCTGCAGGTAATTAGAAACAGAGGCAAGCAGGAGAGGAGGGCTCTCATGATAGCTTTAGTTGCTTTATGAGAAGAAGAAAGATTCAAGCTGGCCAGTTGGCTCCATGTCACCACTATCTCCTGCCATGTCGTGATGCAATTAGACACCCTCACCAGATGCCACACAGAGGCTAATACCCTAGTCTAACACTTCTCATACTCCAGAGCCATGAACCAAACCTCTGTTCTTTATAAATTACTTGGTTTCAGATATTTTGTTATAGGAATAGAAAACAGACTAAGAAATTTCTTGTTGCTGATTTTTCCTCTGTATGACTTACAGCTTTTCCTGAACAGCTGTCCCTTTTCCTGGGTGGATGTCTCTGCTGGACCCTCCATGACAGTGATTCTTTGGCATTTCTTATAGTTGCTATTTAATGTGTATTGACTATGAGCCATTGGCTGTTCATTTCACCAGACATAAGACAGCTTGTTGTGATCTCTAGCCCAGGCAATTTCTAACTTGTCTGTCTGGTTATGCATCCATTTTAATCACTGTAATTAGTAACTATTATAATACTGCATTTCCCTTGGGAGAAGGCCTCTTCTTATTATTTTAACGGCTAGAAATTCCAGTCTTACATGTCCAGATTAAACTATAGGAATGGACCAGTGATTAGCACCTGTTAGGCCTAGTTCTGCCCAAGGCCAAATCTTTTTTAAAATGAGGGAAATTTTTTAAAAAAATGAGGGAAATTCAAAGATTGAAATTTTGAAGTTCTTAGGATTGGCCCCTTTGAACTGATTTACCCAGGAAATTCCACAAAAACACAATGAAAATATTTCTCCCACATTCACACACCTTGGCAGACTCTGACCCCAGAGCTGCCCTGGTCTAGTCGACAAAATACTTTTGTGCACATAGCGGCATTGGTCCTTTATTGTTTTAAATTGTGGGTGTGCGAGCACATGAGTTCATGCGGGTGCAGGTGTGCACATGCCATGGTGCACATAAAAACAACTTTCTGGCTGCTTCTCGCTTGTCCACCTCAGTTGAGGCAGGCTTTCTCATTCTGGATTCTTGTCCTTTGCTGTGACCACCATGGGCTTCCAGGAAATTCTATTGCCTCCATCTCCTGTCCTGCTGTCTGTCAGTGTCAGTGTGTGGGATTCCAGAGCCTACTGTGGCTTCTGGCTTTTCTCCTGGGGCCTGGGGGTTGAACTCTGGTTCTTTAGGCTGAGCAGCATCACTTTATCTACTGAGCCATCTCTCCAGCTCCTGCTTTCTTTGAATATGAATGTTCCCCACAGGCTCATAAACACTTGGGCCCTACTTGGTAGCATTTTGGAAAGTTCTGGAAACTTTAGGAGGTAGGTTTCATTGGAAGAAGTAGCTTACCAGCGGGTATGTGTTGAAGGTCATACTGGTGCCCAGTCTCCTCTTCACACTGCCCACCACGAGGTGAACAGCCTTCTCCACCACATGTTCCTGTTGTCATGCTCTGCCCAAGCTTGTGAGGTTAACTGAGTGTGGACACCACCCTCTGAGAAGCTGAGCTAACCCCAACCATGCTACCGCACGTCCTACATGCTGTGTTCTTCCATTAGTTCACATGGTAAAGATGGTCAGCTCTTTCTTAATCATAGCCCATCCGTGGGAACAGTTGTTAGCTCCCAGGGATTTCTCTGCCTCTTCATTCCCTGCAGGCATGGTAGAGACAGGGCTTCTGGCTTCCTTTTGTTTCCTCCCCACGCCCCAGGCAGGGTTTATTCTCTATCATTGCTCCTTTTAGAAACCAACTGAGTACTTTCCAGTCTTAGTTCACCTCTCATTCATGATGGCCCCACCTGTCATCGAGCTCTGGGATTACAAACTCATCTTTGAAGAACAAGTCCTCTCCCCCTTATTTTGGATGGTGATATTGGGCATCAAACCCAGAGCCTTGCACATGCTAGACAAGCTTTCTACACTTCTGAGTTAAATTTCCAGTCTGGGTTTTTACATTTTTAAACAATTGAAAAGGAGGAAAAAGACGTGCATGACTGGTCTATTCTGTCTGCTGCTGCTGGGCTCAGTTAGTTGTCTGGTGTCAGGATTTCTAGAAAAGGGCAATCCTCCCAGAAATCTTAACTCTAGGAAGGCCATTCTTGGAGGGAGATAGGAGACACCCTAAGGGGGCAGAGATTTAAAAAGGCCAAAGCCTTCTGATATTTCTGACTTCTAATAAAGTGTAATGACCTAGATTTTTTTCCCTACAGGTTCAAGGACAATCCCCAAGTTTAGTTAAAAGGAAAGCTATTCACTTTAGGGACCTGTCATCCCCACAACCCTAGTGTGTAGAACTAAACTTTTATTGGAACACAGGGATGCACGGTTGTTAACATATTGTCTCCACTGCTCCCACACTATGATAGCAGAGGCAAGTATCCTTTGTAGTTCTCATGGCTCATACCACTGAAAATACTCAATGGTCCTTTACAAAAAGTCTAAAGCCAGAAAAAAAAAACCCACTGATTCTTCCAAAGACTAGAATAAGCTTTGTTTACCTTCTTTTCTTGGTACCTAACAGAGTGCTGGTTAAAGCTAATGCTTAGTTTTAAAATTGTTTGGAGCTTCAAGACTGGAGAGACCTTTCTTAAACTATGTCATTATCTTTGCCATGTCTTTTGAATTAAGTTTTGCCAGAAGAGATTTGTCATACCAGACCTATTTAACCTTTTCTTTCATTTCTAAAATTGTACATAAGGGGGAAAAAATTAGGTAAACTAAACCGATAAAATGCCTTTGTTCTGTGCACATTCACACGAGGGTTTAATTTCAGCTTATCCTGTGTGCTTACTCATGGTTTAGTCTCAAGACTTTAAGTACTGAGGCTGTGAGATAATGCTAGTGTTCAAGTCTAACCACAAAGAGAGTTAAGCAAGGCTTGCAGTGAGGAAGCATTTGCCTTCTGTTCCTGTCCATTAGTCGTTCTCTGTGTTTCTTTCAACCTCCTATCTTCTCTTTGTTTTCATGTCTTTTGAAGGAAATCATTTGTCATTGAGACTCAAAAGTAATGCAGAACAAGGGGAAGGTTTTTTCTGGTCCCCCAAGAAAGCCAGTGTGCTAGTTCTGTCCAGTATTCAGAAGTGCGGCTGGAGTAGGCTTTGCAACCCCTCGAGGAAGCTGTTAACATTTGAGTGTTCATAGAGTATTGTGGGTTCAAAAAGACACCAAAAGGATTACATCAGAAACAGAAGTGAGAGCCCCTGTCCTTCATGGGATTGTGGACTATATGAAGAGAGGGTTGAGATACATATGAGTCACTCCCTTCTTTTCTTTGTTTTATGGATTTGGGAGAATCAAACCCAGGGCCTTTAATATGCTAGACATGTACTCCATCATTGATCTATACCTCTATCCCCTGCTTATGAATTTCTGACACCAGGGAACAGAGTTCTAGTAGAACTTGTGTGCACACCCATGTACACCCATACACTCAAGTGTACACACACACACACACACACACACACACACACAGAGTCCAGGCAAGGCGGATGTGACTGTTTCACAGTTATGAGAAGAAGCCAAAGCTACTTCTGGTTTTATATCATGGCATCCTTCACACATGACCTCCATTCTCCCGGTTCTAACTGGCTGCTGAGCTGGTAGTCCTAGTGTACTAGAAAGGAGACTTGGGCAAAGAAGACAGAAATGGTGCCAAAGTAGAAAAGGAACTGGCCATCCTATTCCCTGGACAGAACAGACATTTGATCCAAGGCGAGTTCTCTGGCCTTCTGGGAGGAAGAGTGTCCCCGGGAGATGATAACTTCTAATTTTTTTGAAGCTTCCAGCTTCCTGTGATGATGATTTGTCAGCGAGTCTACCATTCTCTGTTCTTAGGAAAGGAGGAAACACCTAGATCTGGGCATGTTTGAGAGGAGAGAGGAATAACTAAAATGCTATGTAATATACATTTACTTGAGAGCTTCTCTCTCTCTCTCTTTCTCCTGATCTCTCAAAATCTCCTACTCTCCAGGGCCTAATTCAACTTTCTCCTAGAAGACTTCCTATACTTTATTGAACTTGGAGTGTTTTTTGTTTTCCTTCTTTGACTCTTCATAGATTTTTATAATGATTTTTTGACCATCTTTTATTGTAGTTTCTTGTAAACTGATGTAAACCCCCTCTCCGTCATTTTCCAGCCCCTCAGGTAAGCCACTACCATGGTAAAACCTCTTATAAAGTTGGTTCTTGAATGCTTAGGCTTTGTTAAGGGAAAGGTAACAAATTGACTATTGGGCTCAAAGGAAGAACTGATGTATTTTAAGAAAAAGACCCAGAAGCAAGTAAGAGGCAGGGGTGGGGGGATGGATGATCTTGATATCTAGGCATTGGATTTAAGCTTGATGGGCTAGGGCATGTATTAATTACTGCTCTCCTAACTGTGACTAAATTCTTGATGAGAAGCAAGTTAGGGATAAAGGACTGACCTGGTTCATAGTTTAAGGGGTTCTCTTCCGTCATCACAGTAGGGAAGGTAAGGCAGCAAGGGCAGGCAGGCAGGAAGCAGAGGGGACATGGTATACCACCCCCAATGATGCCCTTCCTCAAGTGAGGCTTCATCAGAGCACCACTGCTGGGAGCCCAGGGATCAAACACCAGAGCCTATGCGGAGATATTTCACATCCAGATGCTCGCAGGCGATGAGCCTGGAGTATAAGGAAACTCTTCATTATTCCGACTCCTATCTTCCAGGGAATTGATGTTGTTACCTGCCTCTCATCTGTCATATTTTTCCAGATCTTGGGTGACATTTCTCACCTTAAGTGAGAGAAGCTAACTGGAGTTGGCTTTAGGCTGCCACCGCCTCATCTGGTAGTGATGGGCTCTGGGAAGGAAGTACTGCAGCTTCCGTATCTGCTATGCCCCTGGCTCTGGGTGATGTTCTGTTCTGTTCTGTGCTTTCTCTTGACAGAGTGAAGCAATTCAGCTTGCTCATTGACTCCTCTTTTCTATAAAAATATTTTTATTATTTATTTATTTTCAAGGAGAGAGAGTGAATGAATGAATGAATGAATATGGCACATCAGGGCATCTAGCCACTGCAAATGAACTCCAGATGGATGCACCACTTTCTGCATCTGGCTTTATGTGGGTGCTGGGGAATCAAAACTGGGTCATTAGGCTTTACAGGCAAGTCCCTTAACTGCTGAGCCATCTCTCCAGTCCCTCATTGACTCCACTTATGGGTCTTTTCGGCTCTCCAGTTCCTTAGTGCACATGGTCTCACCACTCCATCTGTATCTTCTTTCTCCCCACCATTCCCTCCCTCTTCACTGCACAGCAAATTGATTATTTGGCTCAAAGGCAGAACTAATGCATTTTAAGAAAAAGACCTGGAAGCTGTTTTTTTTTTTTTTTCAGGCAAATATGCCTCACAAGTGCAGTGGTGATCCTTTTGGAAGATGGACTGACTGCTTCTCAACAGCATTGGTAGTGCTTACCAGGAGTGTTGAGCAGCAGCCTTAATTCAGCTGGACAGAATCACCTTCTTTGCTAAGTTCTCTTCTGATTCATTTTACAAATAGGTTGAATCATCTATGTTGTTTTGCTCAATCCACTCAGGAAAGGAAAGCATAAACATTCTCATTGTTTTGAACAGCATTTCACACCCAATATAGACTTCCTATAGCAGTCAAATGCAGATTTGGCTCCCAGATGAGTGGGGGAGAAGGCAGACCTAGCTAGAATCTGATGAGCTTTAAAAAACGGCAAAGAGAAAACTAGTGCCAAGTAGATGCTTCCTTTAAAAAAAGTATCCTTTCATGGTGCTGGAGAGATGGCTTAGCAGCTAAGGCATTTGCTTGTAAAGCCTAGCAACCTGAGTTTGGTTCCCCAGTACCCACATAAAGCCAGATGCACAGTGACACATGCATCTGGAGTTCGTTTGCAGTGGGTAGAGGCCCCGGCATGCCCATTCTCTCTGCCTCTCTTCTCTCTGTTTGAAAATAAAGAAAAAATATTTTTTATAAAAGTTTTCTTTCAAGAACATTTGAATACAAATTATGGCCTAATTAAAAGAAATAGAGCCTGGTGTGGTGGCACATGCCTTCAATCCCAGCACTTGGGAAGCAGAGGTAGGAGGAGGATCGCTGTGAGTTCGAGGCCAGCCTGAGACTACAGGTCAGCCTGGGCTAGAATGAGACCCTACCTCGAAAAACCATAAAAGAAAAAGAAAGAAAGAAATCATGTGATCTAGTTTGGCTGCGTTCTGTTGTTCTGGGTCTCGGGGACAATAGTTGACACAGTGTATAGCACAAGCTGGTCTCAAAACCATAGACTTCACCTCAGCCTTCCTGCAGTGGGATGCCAGGCATGCATCATCAGGGATTGTTAGTTATTTACTTCTTTGAAATAACTGTTTACTGTGGGATAACTCAAGATGGCAGCCATAGCAGCAATGCAGAGTTCCCAGCTACCCTTCACCTAGGTTCCCAACGGTGACATCTCAAGGGACGGGGGCACATGGTCAAAACCTAGAAACCAACCTTGGTGCAATGCTGGTAACTCAGGAACAGCCTTATTGGGGCTCTTTACATGCATTAGTGAGTGTGATTCTGTGAGATTTCACTTTTGATTTTTAAATGCTTGTTTATCCCGTGAAGAAGAACAACGCTGGAAGTGATTTAATCAGGAAGCTTCACTTGAATACTCTCAGATGCAGGACTTCTGGATCAGGAAGTAGAGCATCAGGCTCAAATTCCAGCTCTTTACTTTGCCAGCTGTACTTCTGAGGTTAAGGTATTGACATGCTCAGAACATCGCTTCTTCATCTCTGAAATGGAACCTAGACTTCCCCTGTTTCTTCCCGAACCCTCCTCACAGCTACTGCTTCTGCGATGATGTCACTATTCCTGAGCTGCCCCAGCCCCAAGCCTAGGAGCCAACCTTGCTGCCCTTTTAGCTGTCCTGTCTTCACCGGCTATGTCCCTTTCCTTGCTAAGCCTTCTGCCACCCTTCTTCCCATATGGGGGTTAGTGCAGCGTCCCATATGTGTCCCCTACTAGCCATTTTCCTTGTATCAACCATGCCTGCCTTCCAACTTCCCCTGCAGTGACTTCTCTTTACACTGAGGGTACAATCGGAGCTCCTCACAGGGCCCCGAGGTCCTTGTGATCTGAAGGCTCCCACTGGTCTTCCTGCTAAGTGGCCCAGCCTCCTGCGGCTCCAGTTGCTGGGGTCAGCACCTGGCCTAGCTACGACCTTGATCTGGCTGCTGGCTCCCTCTGTCCTGTCTTGCTCTGCCTACTGTATCTGTTCACACTACCCCTCCCCAGCCATACCTAACACTGTCTGAAATTATCCTGTGCACTTGACTGGGCTTGGCTGTGACTCGGCCAGTGAGGTGTCCTGTCCTAGACTACAGGCTCCTTGGCAAGTAGGTCGGTCTTAACTGTGTGCCTTACCCAGCAAAAGGTCACTAATTTTTTTGTTGTTCAGGGGCACTAATGGACCATATAATGACAGAAGTTTTTAAAATTGAAAAAAAAATAGATGAAATAATCTAATGTTTAAATTATTAAATTTTAAATATTTTGAATTATTGAGGGGGCATTTTGATTAACTTCCTATATAATCTTTTATGTATGTTTATTAAGAACAGGTCTTTGTGAGGCAGGACCATTTCCAATGGGGATGATAACTTCTCTGTGCCCTGTGACAGGTTCTTGGCTGCCCCAACATGTCAGATAGAACATGTGAGTGATTATTTTAAATACATTCATTTCTTCTGTGAGCTGTGTCCCACCTCTTGTGCTAGGCAAGTACTCTACCTTTGAGCTACACTGTTAGCCTCAGCCCAGCTTTTGATTTAGAAAGAGCAGGGTTTGACTTTCTTAGCCATATAGAAGGCACAAGAAACTTCCTTTCACGTGGTTTGACACTTAGGCAAGCTTGCTTTCACCATTAACCTAAATGCCTTCCTTTCCTTTTGAATCTAAGATGTCAGCAATGACCCCAAGAATGCTCTCATCTGAATAAGAACACGACTATGTCCTCTGCTTCTTTTTTGAGATTCTTGTCTAACTCCATTTTTATTGAAGGTCACAGGCACACAACTCAAATGGCCTCAGATTTGCTTGTTCTGGAAGCATGGAGTGTAGAGGAGAACAACATGTTTTCAGAGATGCCATCTGAGCTGACAGTTTACTGCCGCTCAAGGGATCCTTTCTGTGTGAGGGACGTGGTTTGTCTTTCATTAAATGTTCTCATCAAAGGATAATTTGACTTTCTCTAATGAAATTCTGAAGTTTTTTTTTCTTTTAAGATTAGAATAGCTGTTTATTTGATATTTCGCATATGGTGAATTTAAGTTCATGAACTAAATTTCTGTTGCATTTGAATCATGTATCCATATAGCCTCTAGTGGCACAAGGGATGACATTTTGATTTCTTTTGTATGGTGCCATTGTTAATGAATTAATTTTCAAGCAAACATGTACTTATAAAGGCATTTTACCACATTGTGTTGTTATGCTACTAGCTTTTAGTTGTTGTTTCCTTTTGTTGATCTTTAAAAGTAATATACACTTTATTATAAAAATGTGAATGGTAGAATATGATTGGACATACTTCAAGTTCGTTTGTTCTTTCTCTCTCTCTCTCTCTCTCTCTCTCTCTCTCTCTCTCCTGTTTTCTCTCTCAACTGGTTTTGCTTTGTATCCCAGGTTGGTCTCAAGCTCACTAGCCTCAACCTCCTCAATTCTGGGATAATAGGTATATGCTACCACTCCCAGCTCAAGGAACTACATTTTATGAAAACTTTACTAAGGTTTTCTGATGTAGGGTCTCACTTTAGTCCAGGCTCACCTGGAATTCACCCTGTAGCCCTTGGCTGGCCTTGAACTCCCAGTGATTCTCCTACCTCAGCCTCCTGAGTGCTGGGATTAAAGATGTGAGCCATCATACCTGGTCTGAAAAACTTACATGTCAAACTTTAAAATTTAAAGCATTTGCTATCAAAATTTGTTTCTTTGGTATTGTCCTCACACTCCTTGGATCTACTCAATGGACTGGAGAGGCAATCTTGACTTGAAGAAGTGTCGGGAAGGCAGGGTATCAGATGAGTTGCTCTCTTCTCAGAGGCCACTCCTCCTTATGTCCTGAAATGACTGTTGTTAGAAGTGACAATCATACCAACAAAGGTAAACATGCCAGTACATTTGAAGGATCCATTGTTTTTGTGGTAGTTCTTCTTTGTACAAACAAAATATATGCTGAAGGAAAGGTGGGCTACGGGAAAGAGCTATTTGCAGTTGAGTGCTTCCTTTCCGGTAGCATCAGGCTGGGGATCATTTTGGGAGTTTCTGCTGTTGAATGTAACTCTTGTTTAGTAGTGGGTCTTTATGTCTTTGTGATCTAACTGCACATGTCACTTCTGTTTTAAATCCTATCCCTGTTTTATAAGTCATTTAATTTCTTTTCTGTGGATTGACTGAGTCAAAAACAACACATGATTTGCCCAATGGTCTAATTTTGTGATTTGTATAATTCAAATCAATGCTATGGCTTTTGCCTTGGGTAAATTTCAGGTGAGTTTTCTTGACTCCAGGAACTCATTCAGAGTCATCTAATCTGTCTGTTCCATGTCCTATGACCCACACCTCCTTGGTTATTGGATAGATCCTGGACTGTGACTCTGTCCTTTGTGAGTGATTGTGGGGGAAGCGCTCCAGTGAGTTGTGGACCAGCAATGATGTGGTGAGATGCCTCTTTCTTTGCTTGTGTAACACCTTGTCCCAAAAACTGGTATAGTGAAGTGATTATTAAATTTTGCTTATTATTTCTTGGGTTAGGAATTCAGAAAGGCTCATCTGGGCAATTTGTCTCTGATCCATATGATGCCAGCTGAGGCAGCTAGGGAGGCAGGATGCACTTCTAAGATCGCCAGTGCTGGGTTGGGATGGCTGACATTTGATGCTGATTCTTGTCTGGGAGCTTAGCTGGGTTCTTCTTTTTTTTTTTTTTTCCTTTCAAGGTAAAGTCTCACTGTAGCCCAGGCTGACCTGGAACTCACTCTGTAGCCCAGGCTGCCCCAAACTCACAACAGTCCTCCTACCTCAGCTTCCTGAGTGCTGAGGGGTTATAGACGTGAGCCACCACAGGTGACTGGGTTCTTGGTCTAAGTACTGATCCACAGGCTTTCAGAATCTTAGTTCTCTCAATGCATGGAGCTGAGTTTCTCAGAAGGCACAGGCACAGGCAGAAGTTTTGAGGCTCATGGTTTCTCCTGACATAGCCTCTCAGCTCAGAGGACACCTTCCTCTTATATATTACGGTCAGGAAAGTCACTGAGATGACAGGGTGACACAAGGGCAGAGATAGAGAATTTGAGGCCACCATTTATGGATGGTGAGGGATCACATCAGAATGGCATTTACTTAGCAACTTGTATTGCTCCCAAAGTTCAGCGAGCTTAAAGGATAAATATTAAAAAGTAGCTCCATATAAGGATCTCCTTGCCAAGTGGTGCAGACTTCACTTACATAAGAAAATCAGGGCAAATTACCCTAGCCACTTGATGATGGGACCTCCTCAGCGGCCTGACTGCGATCTCTGATATCTAGAGGGCTGTGTGTCTGAGAGCTCACATGAATCGTGTCTTCCAGCTGGAAAGCACTCTCGAAGATTATGTTATCATTAGATTGATTGAACATCTCTTAGGTGCCAGGCCTTGGGTATTAGAGAAGAACACAACAGATTCTTGTTTGTTTATAATTTTTCAAATTGTGTTCAAGGTAGGTCTCATTCTAGCCCAGGCTGACCCAGAACTTACTCTGTCGTCCCAGGCTGACTTCCAACTCACTGAGATCCTTCCACCTCTGCCTCCTGAGAGTTGAGAGTAGGTGTCCCCTACCATGTCCAGCTATGACAGATTCTTACCCTTGAGACACAGTTGAGGAGATTAATAGAAACTCACAGAATATAAACTGACTGGCAAGTAAAAGCACAGAGGTAGAGGCTGGGTTCACATAATCATGAATTACATCTGGGAAAGGCAGGAAGGAGGAAGGCTTTCAACATACTAAAAGCAAAATTTAAAGTGTTGGTCATTACCTACAAGTTGCTCTTGAATGTGGATCCCTGCCTCCTCTCTGATCTCTTTGCTGCCTGTGTCACTATAACCAAATACCTGAGATTAGGTGCTTTCTAAAGCAAAAAAAAAAAAAAAATTTAGTTACAGTTCTAGAGGTGCAAAAGCTCAGCATCTGATAAGCTATGGAGAGCGCCTGGGTCAGATGGCATCGCATGGCTGGAGTAGGAATGAGCTTGGCAAGGAGGGCTCAGGGAGGGCAGGATTCCTCATGATATCTAATCTACTCCCACAAAACATTGTTAACCTCTCCCTCCCCCCCTTTGTTTTTTTAAGGTAAGGTCTCACTCTAGCCCAGGCTGACCTGGAATTCACTATGTGGTCTCAGGGTGGCCTCAAACTCAAGGTGATCCTCCTACCTGTGCCTCCCGAGTGCTGAGATTAAAGGTATGGCCACCACGCCCGGCCACATTTGTTAATCTCTTCTGAGAGTGGTATTCCCATGACCTGGTTCCAGTAGGTCCCAAATCATAAATGGTTCACCACCTCCCTATCTTCACCCTGGAGACCATGTTTCTAGCACATAAACACTCGTGTGCATGTGTGTGTGTGCTTGCGGGCATGTGTGTGTCTGTGTGTGGCAAACCAGGTTCAAGCCGTAGCACCACCCCTCTGCTCTCCCTCACTGGCCTTGCTCCTGAAGTATGCAGGCATTGCATTATATTGCTATCCTTTGCCTAAAACACTCTTTCACAAGGTTTTCATTTTCATTTCATTGGATCTTTGGTCATAAGTGCCCCCCTCCTGCCTTCTCTGACCTCCCTGTCACTCACAGTGTTTGTTGTTTTCTGGGAACTGCTGCTGCCCTGTTCATTCCTTCCTACCCAGAGCAGTGTCCAGCAGAAAGCTGGTGTCCAGTCAAACACGGTTGGATGTAGGGATGAGCAGATGATGCAGAACCTTGAAACAGGATCTGTTTAGCTTCTCAACAGAGAACATAAGCTGGATAACAAAAACTTGCTTTGTTTATTAGGATAAGTATGTGGGCATGCCAGGGTCTCTTGGTTCTGCAGATTAATGTCTATCCAACTCTACATGGGTGGCAGAGGATTTGAACCCAGGCTGAAAGACTTTGCAATCAAGTGCCTTTAACCACTGAGCCATCTCCCTAGCCCCACAAAAATCTTCATTGTTAGAGTTCTTGAGGCTGAGAAGTCTCAGAGGCATTAGCAGATTTATTGTGTGGTATGGGCTACATGCTGGTTCACAGTTAACACTTCTTGCTGTGTCTGTATGGGAAGACCAAAGCAGCTCCCTGGATTTTTTTTTTTTTTTAATAAAGGTACAGATTCCATTCAGGAGGACACTGCCCTCATGGTATAACCATCTCCCCAAGCCCTACCACCTAAACCATCACATTAATGAGGAAATTTCAATATGTAAAATCTGGAGGGACTTGACTATTTAGACCATAGCCTAGAGCTAAGATTAGCAAAGTGGAAAACAGGTGATCTAGCTGTCTGCCTGGAAGATGGGGGAAAGGGAAGTGACACATACGTGAACATCCCTGGGAGGTGGGGAAAAGGCATGTGATACATACATGAACATCTGCTTCACCTCCTTCACGTCAGTGGCCCCGAGTCCCTCCGCCCACCCTGAGCACAGCTCTGGAGCCAGGCACTGGGCACGGTGTGCATGGGAAGGGCTCACCCTGAGTGGAAGGGCTGGTTCATATGTGGCAGCATTTACCAGAGAGCTTGCTGTTCCCAAGAAGCATTTTGGTGTCTACGTTGTTCGTTTTTGCTCTTGTTCATATTTCTAACTGATCTTTGGTTTAATCTACTGAAATTACACATGATGTCCCCAAACTTGATGACCAAATAGTTTTTAGTTCTCAAAATTGTGTTTGTTGACTCGGTCCATCGACCAGTTCTTTAGTTTCCTGTGGTGTCAGAGAACACCACTCATGTGGCTTTGGGTTTCAAAGCTCAGCTATGACTGGAAGGTGGAAGGAAGTTCTCCCTCCATGTCTGTGTCTGCTGCAGACTGGAGAGCTGTGGTTCTCGGCCACAGTGTCTCATTCCTCTGGGCTCCACCTTGGCTTCCTTATCGCATGCTAGCTGTGCTCCAGCGTAGGATAGTGAAGCTGCCACTTAGGGGCTAGTTGTGGAAGAAGCATAGTGCGACTCAACACATTCTGTTCATCAAAGTGAATGACAAGTTCATTTGCAGTGACGACAGGCCCTGGGACACCCATTCTCTCTTTCTCTTTCCTTGCAAATAAAAATAAATGAATAAACAAACAAAACAAACAAATCAATGACTATACAAATACATTTAAAAACAAAGAAGCAAAGGCAGCAAGCCTACTGGTCGGAGGTGAGAAGATGGCAGAGGAGGCTTGAACTGCCGAACCCGCCCTCGCTTTCCTGACTGGCTTCTTTGGTTCCATTCTTGTCCCTATAATCCATTTCTCACGTAGCAACCAGAGAGATCTTCTAAAAATGTGAATCAGATTATGTTATTCCCCAGGTCCAAATACCCCAAATGCATTGTCATTGTACTTGTAATAAAATACAGATTCTTGACAATGTCTCTTGCTATCCCTATTCCCCCCCCCAGTGTTTTAGCCACATTTTACATTTTATTTCTTTCTGTCCCTGGAGCTTTTTAGGTTCATCCTGCCAGGTTCATTCCGTCTCTGGTTCTTTGTACTTGCTGTTCCCTCTCCCTGGAACACCCTGCACCTGGATCTCTGTGCAGTCCGCTCTTCATTCAAACCTCAGCCCAATGACCTCAGCCAGACCTTTCTTGACCCTGGACTATAGTAGTAAAACAGACCCTTCCTTCCTTCCTTCCTCCCTCCCTCCCTTCTTTCCTTCTTCCCTTCCTCCCTTTTGATATCATTGTGTTCTTTAGTAACACTGCAGCTCTCTGTTTCTCAATTTTATCGTGCATAAGGTGGAGTCAGTGATAGTACCCACTTCACTGAGTTGTTAAGATGATTCAATTAGCTAGTATTTAAAAGAGTGTCTATGCATGATATGCTCTGAAGTGTTAGCTTTTATCATTCTGTTCCTCTTTGCTACATGGAATGTCCTTGCTTCATTACTTCTGGTTTATTGTTTCCCTCAAGGTCACAGATGTTCCTCTGTGCAAGCAAGGACCACTTCCTTGTCTTGTTCACCTGGTCTGTTCGTCCCAGCACATTGTCCCACATAGCACACTCTGAACACCTTGTGTCGTATCAGGAATGGAAAGCCAGGACCGGCCACATGGAACAGGCCAGCGAAATGATGAAATTAGAGGGTGGGAGAGTGGAACGGACCGTGAAAGACGTAACGGGTTCAGGATCTTTGAATCAGAATTCCTCTGTCCTAGGACACCGAAAGAATGTGGAATTATAAAGACAGATAAATGCAAGTTTGGTTTTCCTGAGTGGGGAATATAAATTTAGAATTTAGACTGGTAATCCCAAAACTTGGGAGGCTAAGACAGGAAGATTATCAGTTTAAGGTCAGCCTGAGCAACAAGTGAGACTCCCTTATTCACTAAACAAAACAAAGCAAAAAGCAAAAAACAAAAAAACAAATCAACACTGGAACTTGATGCTACTTATAGGCAGAGTTAATGACTTAAGAAGAGCATGGTGTGTAGGGCACATACCTGTAATCCTATGTGTCAGTTACTTTCTCCTTGCTGGTACAAATACCTGACAGAAACCAGCTTGGAGGGAAAGAGATAATTTCAGGGTACAGTCCATCCTGGTGGGAAAGGAAGGGCAGCAGGAGCTTGGGGCAGCTGCTCACATTCACCCCAGTGAGGAAGTGGAGATTGATGACAATAAATACCTCCTAGTTCCAGACCAGTGTTCTTTCTTTCCAAGCAGAACATGTTTTCAATATGGGATCTTAGACTTCCTCAAATTCAGTACAAAATAGAATACTTTTCGGTTGTGTGTGTGTATGCTTGTGCATGCTCCTGTGTGTGTATGTGCACATGTTTGTGTGTTGTAAGGCAACTTGATGAAATCAAGTTGATGGTTTGAATTTGTAGATCTATGGCATAAATTATTTTATGTGCAGGAGAAGAACAGGTTTATTTCTTTGTGCCCTTTCATTTTTAATATATAGATAAGTTGAGAACTCTGAATTTTTGATGACAGAAAGATGTTTGATTCTCTAAGCCTAGTGAGTGTGGTGAGCAGTGTGGGTTAGGAATGTATTCAGCAGCAGGTACCAAGCTCTCAGTGGTGAACAAAGCAGAGACTTAGTGTAGACATGGAACCAGTCTGGAGTCCCTGTACTTTCTGCATTGGCCCGCAGACTCGAAGGCTCAGGGCTTGTGTTTGCTGTTCTCTTGGCCTTTCCCCCCTTGAGGTAGAAGGTGCCCACACCTAGCATCCATACATCCTGTGGTAGAAGGTGCCCACACCTAGCATCCATACATCCTTGTGGTAGAAGGTGCCCACACCTAGCATCCATACATACATAAGCTTTGAAGGGGAGGGGAAGAGGCAGCCCACACTGAAACTGTCATTATTCTCATGAAATGTAATAGTGTTTCCAGAAACCCCCAGCCCACTTTTCCTCTGCTTCATTGACCATAACAGTCACATGGCCAAGTTCTTGCTGCAGGGGAAGTGATGAAGTAAGTGCACACCAGCCCCTCAGGCTTGCAGGGTGGAAATTCTACAGGAGAAGGCAAGGAAGGTTGGTTGTATTAGCTGCAAGGTCCGAGTCTTTGGAGGCTGGCCCTGGGTATGGCTGACACTTCTACTCCCTAATCAAACATCAAGCACTGTAGATTTAAAAGAGGATGTCATCCAGTCCCCACATCAGCAATTTTAACTGACATTGATGGTTGTCGCTTAGGTTGAGTTTTGTTAATCATTTCTTTTTAGAAATGAGAAAATGGAACCAGAGAAGTTCATGCTTTTGATTTCTATGTAAATTATTTATAGGGTGGGAGAATTCTGGATTTGCCCTTTCTATCTTTCTGACTTCATCAGCAAAGGAGAACATACGGTTTTATTTTTAGTGTCTTAAAACTCCACGGATATGAAACTATCATACTTTGTAAGAATGTCACTAAAAAATACAAATGTTGGCAGTTCTAAACAGGTGCTTATTGTAAAAGAACCCAGCTGTGACAAGAATTATGAATGAACTCTGAGAAGAAACCTTTATCCATAGAAGCAATAACCAGACAAAATTTAGTGTTAGAAATTTTTTTTTGCAGTAAACAGATCTTAAACAAGAATGGCAAGCATTTGAACTATATTTAATAGAAGTATGTGTGACCCAGTGTTAAAGTTGATTTTCTCAACTTTTTTGACTTGGAACCTCTGTGGCAGTAATAAACTCTCATTATCCCCTTGCACAGTTCATAATCTGTTTCTTCATATTCTTTGGTCTCGGATAAAGAAGTAATTTTAAGGATTTGGGTTAGCTCATGCTCATTGTTTATATTAGGGCTCATCTGGGGTGTAGGCTTTGTGGATTTGTACCTATGTATAATGTCATGCAGCCACTTTTATAGACTAAGATAGAGTCTCACTCTAGCTCAGGCTGACCTGGAATTCACTATGTAGTCTTAGGATAGCCTTGAACTCACAGTGATCCTCCTACCTCTGTCTCCCAAGTGCTGGGATTAAAAGTGAGTGCTACCATGCTGGGGTCTTTCTAGAATATGATCTAATTGGAATCATGTAGTATGCAGCCTTTTTAGATTGCCGTATTTCATTTGGAAACAGGTATTTACATTTTCCTTGTAACTTTTTATTGCTTACTAGTTCATTCCTTTTTAGAGCTAAATACTACTCCATTATCTGGGTACATTATGGTTTATCCATTTTGGTTGCTTCCAAGTTTTGGAAGTAACATCAATGTATTTTTTGTGATATAAATTAAAATTTATTTAGATGGTATGTTTAGCTTAGTTTTATAAGGAACTGCCAACCTGTCTTCCAAAGTGGCCATACTGGTTTGTAGTCTTACGAGTAATGAATGAAAGTTCCTGCTGTCCACATCCTTGCCAGCATTTGATGATGTTGGGATTTTGGATTTTGGTCATTCTGGTAAGTGTGTAGTATTATCTCATTGTGTTTCAGTATGTAGTTCCTTAGTGATATGAAATACTAAACATATTTTCACATACTTATTTGACATCTGTATGTATGTCTTCTTGGATGATATGTTTGTATCAATCTTTGGCCCTTTTAAATTTTAACTTTCTTGACAACTTCCAAAAATATACACAATATATTGTGTATAATCCTCTCCCATAACCCTCCCCATGACAAATCTGATCTCCACTGAATCCCTTTTTCCTTCCAACTAGTCTCTCTTCTATTATGTCATTATTTCTCTCCTTCTATTATGCAGGTCTTGTGTAGGAAGCATCAGCCACTGTGAGGCCATGACTACCAAGACCACTTGTGTCTGGAGGACAATATTGTTAGCACTCTTCCCCTTCCTTTGGCTCTTATGTTCTCCTACAATGGTTCCTAAGCCTTGGAGGGTGTGATAGAGATGTCTCAGTGCTCAACACTCCACTGTCACTTCTCAGCACTTCGGTGAATGTTGAATCATCCCAGTGGTCACTGCCACTGCAAAGAGAAGCTTCTCTAACAAAGGTGAGAGTAGCATTAATATATGGGCCTAAACACAAGTGTTTAGAGAGTAGTTTGGTGGACATAAGATATCCATCTAGCAAGACGACAGTATTAGACTCCCACCTAGGGCTTATGACAGTTCGCCTATAGGCTTTTGATTGACTAGGTTTTTAGGCACCCCCCACCTCCACAGGAATTACTTGGAGTGAGGCTTCAAATCCAATCAGAGAGAAGATGGCTTCCCTCGAAACAGACATGCCAGTTGGTACATTTGGCTTGGCTGGCTAGCCAAAGCTTACAGGGTCCATTGTTGGTTGACATCAAAAAGTTGATGACTTTTTCCCCCAACAGGCTGCCCTTTCCAGCATCCTGGCTTCCAGTTCAGCTCCAGCTTGATTTCTCAGTGACGTGCAGCCCCAACATGTGAAGTCTTCAGCAATAGGTCTTACCATCAAGTTCTGGTGGACAACCAAGAGCCTTGGTAATAGCTGTAATGTTTTAGGGTCATCCAGGGCCTCCCTGGTCTACAACTCCCATCCCTGTTGGCCCAATTTTTAATAAAGTCACTCCTTTTCTTATTACAGAGTTTTAAGAGTTCTTTGTACAATTTTGATAACGGTTCTTTATCACATGAATCTTTTGGAAATATTTTCCTTTAATCTGTGGGCTTGTCTTATTTTCTTGACAGTTTCTTCTGCAGAGCAGATGTTTTAGTGAAGTCCAACTTGCCACTGTTTTCTTTCAAGGGTTGTGCTTTTGGTGGTATGTTTCATCATCAGCCTCATGACCACCTAGATTTTCACCTGTTTTGTTTTACTATTTGTTACAAACTGGGGACTGAATCAAACACCTCACAGAGTTTCTACTACTCAGCCGCATCACCAGCTCTCTCCCTTTCTTCCATAGTTTTTTCCTTCCTCTCTTCCTCCCTTTCTTCTTGTTCTTTGGCAGGATCTGGCTATGTGTATCCCAGGTTGCCCATACCTAAAGGTCCTCCTTCCTCTGCTTGCCACCAAGTCCTGGGATGACAATCATGTACTAACACACTTGGGCAGAGATTTACAACCATATGTTTTGTATTTATATTTATGATCTATCATGTATTCATTTGTACGAAGGGTGTCATGTCTGTGTCTAGATTCACCCTTTACCTCCCCCTTTAACCTGTGGATGTCCAGCTGTTCCAGCACCATTTTTTTTAAACATCTGCTCCATTATACTGTGTCTGCTCTACTGTGAAAAATCAGTGCACCGCACTTAGTTGAGTTTATTTCTGGCTTGTTTCAGTTCCTTGATTAACTTGTGTGTTCTTTCACCAGCATCATATCACCTCAGTGACATACCTGAAAGTTGAGTAGGGTCAGCCCTCCAACTTTGTCCTCTTTTGACATTGAATTGCCTGTTCTGGGTCTTTTCTTTCTTTTATAAACTTTAGAATCAACTTGTCGATATCTACTGAATAACTTGTTTGGGTTTTGAATGGGACTGCATTGACTCTATAGATAAATTTTGGAATAGCTGACATTTTAATGTTCAAGTTCATGAACATGAAATATCTCTTCTTTTACTTAAATTTCTTTTGCAGTTGTTTTGAGATGGGATCTTGCTATGAGTCCTAAACTGGCTTGGAACTCACTATGCAGCTCAGGCTGACCTTGAATTGGAGATCCTCCTGCCTCCAGCACCCAAGTGCTGGGATTACAGGCCCAAACCAGTATACTGGCTGTTTAATGATTTGATTTTTACATAATATTTTTATAGCTATCTTCATATATATCATGCACATATTTTATTAGTTTTATACTTGTTATATTTTTTGGATGTGCTTATATAAATGGTAACATGTTTTTAGTTTCCAGTCATGCCTGTTCATTGCTGGCATATGGGAAAGCAAATGACTTTTCTTAATCTTTTATGCTGAAATTTGTTAAAATTGCCTTTTAGTTCCAGGAGTTTTGTGTTGATTCTTTTGGGTTTTCTTCATTGCTGATCATGCCGTCTGTGAACAAGCACAAGTTTACTTTTTCTTTGTACCTTTCACTCCTTTGTCTTTCTGCATCAGCGGCCCTTTCAGTGCAGTGTTCAAATCAGTAGTGAAGGGGGCCATCATTGCCTGTTCCTGATCATTCCTTCTCTCTTCCTTTCTCCCCTCTCTCCTTTTTCTCTTTCCCTCCTTCTCTCTCTTCCTCTCTCTTTCTTCCTCTCTTCTCTCTCCCTCTCTCTTCTTCTCTCCCTTCTCTCTTTTTCCTCTCTCTCTTTTCCTTTCCTTTTATCTCTCTTGCCTGATGTTCTTTGAGCTTACTGCCACTGTGGTTTTATGTCCAACATACTTTGAGGACATGGATGGTTTGGGCTATTTCTCCTGTTCCTGCCTCTCCTCATCTCCACTCCTCTCTCCCCTTACACACCTGTGACCTGTCCTGTAGTTGTCGTGGATATTGTTTCATTCTGTTCTTTTTCTCTTCCAGTTTTGGAGGTTTCTAGTGATACATCCTCAGTCACAGGTTAGTCTTTCCTCAGCTGAGTCTGCTGCAAACTTCACCAAAGGCATTTATGCTACAATGTTTTTGATCTTTAACATTTTCTTTCCTTTACTCTGGTTACATTGCCCATGTGTTCTTAAATGCTATCCATTAGGGTGGTTAGCATATTAATCATAGTTGTTTTAAGATCCTTGCTTGTAACTGTTTTCATATAGCTGGTCATGAGGACTGGGTAGAAGGAACTGTGACAAGGTGTCAGGAGAAGGGCCAGTGTTTGGTGGTCTTATGATTAAATCTCAGTGGTTCAGTAAGGCTGTGCCTCTTGACTGTGAACTTCACAGTGTACTTTTGTTCCCTTCCTCCTGAGGTGAGAGTGTGGCTAGGCTGGGTGTTTCCTCTCCCATGGGCCTGTTAGGATAAAACCCAACCCATTAAACTCTGGTTAAGGTGTTTCTCCTGACAATAGATCATATTTAGAACTCAGTACTCTGGGCTTATTTCACAATAGAGCCTTTTCTTTTTCCACACCCACAGAAAGAGGTTTTTTTCCCCTGCTGAGATCTTGGTCAGTCTGTTGTATTTCTCTGTTTGCCATTCGCTCCAGTGCTGGGGGCTCTGTGAACTGATTCCTCTTATAGACTCAAGAGCTGCTGATTTTTCACTTTTTTTTCCAGCCTTTTATTTGTTAGGACAGAGTGAAGACTTCTGAGCTCATTGTAGATTAACAAACCAGAAGTTTCTTGACCTTCTACTTCTTGCCATTGGGGAAAAAAGTATTATTTCTCAGTATATTTTTATATTTAGTTATATATTTGATTTTTTTCAGGTTTTGCTTTTTATATTTGAGAACAGGGTTTTTCTTGAACATCTAGTTGAGGGGGGCTATATCTCTAATCTAAAGTCTTACATAAATTAATAACACATGCACACCATGACCATGAAACATAAAGAACTACAAGTTGTTATTATTTTTTTTTCTCATAAGTATTTCCAAGCAGAATCCTTGTTTTGGTACCAGGGAGGAAAGTGGAATTTTTGTGAATTACAGAATTTGAGTTAAACCCATGAACAAGATGAAGGACTTCAGAGGAATTAAGAGAAAGGAACAGAACTGTCAAAGACATGGGAGGGTGAAACTGTTATTTGTCATTTGGACAAATCGCATTTGTCCATTTCAGCTTAGGATAACATGAAGAAGTAAGAACCTCAGAAGGGCTCCTTTATGTTCCGCTCATGGATAATTACCCACTATGCTCAGATTTTGAAAGGTCCTTTTATTTTTGTGATTGTACCTTTCAGCAATGACTCTTATTATCCTGTAATGCAATTTGCCTTATTTATGAGGCTCCAGTAGAAAAACTTGGAGCTTGTGTAATTGCTGGTGCTTTCCCTTGTTTCACTGATGAGCAAGCAGGGTTCAAGACAGGTGAATTCTTTGCAATTTATTTTTGAATAACTGGCCTGCTCTCTGGGGTCTCTTTAGTGGAGCACCAGTGACTTCATGGTTTCCTGTGCAGTCTCTACAAAGGACCGTTTAGAGGCAGAATCATCCCACAGTTAATTTGGGGCTGATGAGGAATAAACAGTACATTCAGCCAATGAAACTCTGAGCTTTGTAGGTCTAGGGGTACAAGAACCTGTCACTTTCCAGGAGACGCATAGCAGACCTGCATGTTTTCATTTTGTTGCCATTTCCCATGGGAAATGGGGCTAGTTTCCTTCAGGTACATAATGTTCCTGTGTAAAAATATGTGATAGCATTATGTGAGCTTGAAGGACTATGGAGTCAACCTGGCACTGATGCCTCCTCCTAAAGTATGTGAGCAGACTGGGTATGCAATTCCAACATAAATGGCAATATAATTATTATCTACAGAGCTTGATAACATAGTTTTAAAGTTCAGAAAAATATTGCCTTAGACTAGTACCTTGTAGTTAGCTTTCTAGTTGCTGCACAGAAAGAACCCAAGCAAAAGTGACTTGTGGAGGAATTGGTTTATTTGGCTTATGGACTCAAGGGGAGACTCCATCCTGGCAGGGAAAACGATAGCATGAGCAGAGGGGTGGACATCACCTCCGCCACAGCACTGCAAACAGCAGCAGGAAGGTGTGCCAAACACTGGCAAGGGGAAGCTGGCTTATAACTGCCATAAGCCCGCCCCCAACAACACAGCTCTAGTGAGGTTCTAATTCCTGAACTGCCATCAGCTGGGGATTGATCACTCAGAACACATTCATTTGTTTGTGGGGGCCACTTGGATCAGACCATGACAACTAGTGAGGAATGAAAAATAGAAATTTTTTTAGCATCAAATATTAAAACAGGGCTGGAGAGATGGCTCAGCAGTTAAAGACTTGCTTGTAAAGCTGCTCTGGGTTCAGCTCCCTAGTTCCCACATAAAACCAGATGCACAAATTGACACATACATCTGGAGTTTGTTTGCAATGGCAAGAGACCCTGCACATCCATTTTCTTTCTCTATTTCTGCTTATAAATATAAAAAGTAAAAAATATTAAAAAATATTAAAACATTAGACAATATAGAAAATAACAAAACAAAATGGCATTCAGACTAAGAAATTGGAAGCCAGTGTGATTTGGCTATCAAAAATCAGACAAAATTACAAACTAGCTGGGCATGGTGTACACACCTTTAATCCCAGTACTTGGAAACAAGAAAGAGGAGTTCCAGGCCAGCCTGAGATTACACAGTAAATTCAAGATCAGCCTAGTCTAGAGTAAGACCCTACCTTGAAACCCCAAGCCCCCAAAATTACAAGCTTCATGAGCATAGATTTAAAATCTACCAAAATATTAGCAAATGGAATCTAATAAAATGGAAAGAGATATAGCATTACTGTATTAGTTATTTTGTTATTGTGATAACATAGTTAACAAAAGCAATTTAAGGAAGGAAGGGTTTATTTTGGCTCATAGTTTGAGGGTACAATTCTTAGCAGTCACTTTTCGTCCTCAGTGGGGAGCAGAGAGCCACTCCTGCTGCTGGTCCTGAGCTTGCATTCTTTTCATTCAGTTTTGAGCACAGCCCATGAATGGAGGAATTCATTCACATTTAGAGTGGGGTTTCCTCTACTAATACAATCTAGAAAATTTCCCACAGATATGTCCAGAGGTTGATCTCCTAGGTGAGTCTGAAGGTTGACAATCGCTATTAACCATCACACTTACAAAATGGGGGTTATCTAAAATGTAAGATTGGTTTAGCATTTGAAAGTTGGTGTAATTCATCTTGCTGACAGAAGAAAAAAAATAGACTGGTGTAGCCACCTTAGAAGTCTAGAAGCACTCTTGAGTATGTCTGGCAACCTCGTACAGGAATATAATCCCTCTTCTGAAACATGGGGCCAGCTATGTTTCAAAACTCAGGGTATTTAGCAATGTCTCAGACTCAATTGCATGTGCATTTCTACAGCCAAACACTAACTGACGCTACATGGGAAAGAGACCAGAAATAGCTTTGCATTAGCTCAGGTTAAGTTTTACCACCAAATGAATTTTAACACCAAATTTCAAAATCCTCCTTAATTTCTCAAAATTTTAAAATTCTCTTTAATTTTTTTCTTGAATTTCAGAATTTCAGGTTAAGACTAATTAACATGATAAGTAGCATTTCAAATCAACTTTTTGATTTTGAAGAATTCCTAAAATGTCTTGGGATTACATACTAACCATTTAGGAAGAAAAGAATAAAGTTAAATTCCTACTTAATAACAAAATTATTTAAATACAAAAGTAAAGACTCTATAAAAGTAGTCTCATAAAATTTTAAATCTATCTAATGTCATGTGGTAATGGAGACATTTATAAGTATTGACACCCTTATCAGAACCTTAAGAAATGTTGAAAAGAGAGAGATAAGATGTAACTATGTGAAAGTTAACTTCTATATAATAAACATCCCAAGTAAGGCTGAAAACCATTGTAAATGTGGGGAAGTTGTTGGCTACATGTCTTGCAGCCAAAAGTTATTATGCCTAGTTTATAAGGCATTCTTACAGATTAATACACAACATCAATTGTTCAGCACCAAAATGGAACATCAAAGTAAATGGGCAATTTGCCAGAGAAACACCTGAATGTCTGGCAGTTGCCCACCATACTGAAGGAGAGCAGGGGCAAGACAGCGTTTTTTTTTTTTTTTTAATGGCCAGTCAGCCATGGACAAAGGTCCAAGGAGATGCCACCTTGCCTGCCCTGGCAGGATTAGAACCTGTGCCTGATTCAGTCTTATCCCCCAGATGGCTGCAAACAACATTTCAGCAGGGTTTCCTGTGGGCTGGCCCCTTCTGAGTCAGCTTCTTAAGCCCACCGACCAATCACACCGGAGTCTGATGACAAGGTTCATCCTAATTGGATGTTTGTTCCATTTAAAGGATCCTAACCTTGTGTGTAAACCCCTCTTTATGTTCCTGGCGCCTGACTCTCTTAGTTCTTGCGTTGCTAAGCTCTCTCCCTTCTCAGCCAGAGGCTCTTTGGGACTGAGAGCTTTCCTGCTTGCTTTCTACATGTGTTTTGTTTTTGGACGCTTCCCTGTTTTGCCTCTCTAAGCTCCAAGTCCTTGATTATCTCTTAGTCCTCTCTGTCCCCCTATGAGGGGACTCTTGTGGCCTGGGCTCCCCTGCTTTGCTTTCCACTGTGTGTGAGTCCCTCCTTCCAGAGATCTCCCTATGTGAGGGAGACTTCTGACCTTCTCACTCTGCCTTCCCAGCCTGGAAAGGGGGAGAATTTTCTTTGGCTTGGGCTTCTCTGCTGGCCTTCCCTCTGGATCCTAACTCCTCTTAAAATAAACCTTATAACTCATAATTTACCCCTCTCTGAGTCCACATTTTTAATTCTTAGCTAACTTGGATGAAGGACCCAAAAGTTGGGGTCCCCAGGCCTGGGATCTCCTACATCTTTATGGAATTTAACCCTTCCCTGACCCCAAATCCTGCATTACTATCATGACAACTTGTGACTGCCTACATTGCTGGTGTGCCTGGCACTGGGCAAGGGCTTTCATCTAATACTTAAGAGAGTGTGGAAATAGGTGTAATTGTCTGTATTTTGCCCTGAGTCAAGTACAATTTGAAGAGAGTTAAGTCAGCATGTCTTTAGCTCACACACTTAGCAGGATTGTTACAACTCAGGCCTATCTCCCTCTCACACCTTGTTCTTTGGTACCACACAAACTTAGTCCCTTGACAAATATATACTCATGGACCGAAAATGACCAGAAGTTGCCATTTACTTTTCTGTCAAACCAACAATGAGTTGGAAATGATTTAAAAATGAAACTCACAGGTAGGGAATGCTGGTGTGACGTTGGCTGTCATATATTGTTGAAGGCAGTGTCAACTGGTATGATCTTTCTGGAAGGCTCTTTGACAAGTTACCCAAAGCTACATCCTTTGGCATGATATTTCTACTTCTAAGAATTTGTCTGGAAGGTCTAATTTGACAAGTATTTGTATGTAAAGTATATTCATTTCAATAGTGTTTATAAAAGCAAAAGGCTCAAATAAACTAATCTATCAATGAAATATTGGTTGAATCAGTTATGGGAGAATTGAAGAGGTAGAAGTATAGATATTTAAAAAATATTGTCCCTGATTTATGGCTGTATGGAACCATAAGCAAAAATAAAGCAGTTACCAAAAAGTCTATGTGGCACAGTGTTCTTTTTGTAAAAAATGAAGTGTTTACATACTCGTTCATGCCCAGGAAAAGTCTGGGAGACTATAGAACGCAATGTTGACAATGGCTTTTGAGGCAATCTGGTTTTTTTTTCTGTTTTTCTGTAATATCTACTCATGTATTTTTACTACACACATATACTATAGTTTAAAAAATATACTTAAAGATACATAGTGTGATGGAATATTCCAATTTTAAAATTAAGCACAAAATTTGGGACGGCATCTGAGGAAAGTATATTTATTGTGCTTTTATTTCAGAATATTTAGGACCTTTTAATTTTTTTTGAGAGTAATTGTTACCAGCATAAGCTCACATGTCGATATTATTTCTCATGTTTTTCTAAGAATCACCAGGGATTTTCTTCTTCTTTTTTTACTTATCATGTTTAAAATACTAGTTTTCCAAATCTAGTGAAGATTTAAAGAGCTGGGTGTGGCTCACGCCTATAATCTCAGGAGGCTGAGGCAGGTAAATTGCCATGAGTTCAAGGCCAGCCTGGTCTACATAGTGAGTTTTAGACAGCCTGGCAGCCTGGGCTACACAGAATATGATCCTGTCTCAAAAGCAAAACAAAACAAAACAGAAAACCAAACCAAACCAAACCAAACAAAACAAAAACCCCAGCTGTGTTGGGTCATTGAGTAAACTTCTTGGTAGAAATGTGATACCTACTCATGTTTGCCCAATCAGTAGATCAACATAGGATTCCTTTGGACTTATACCTTTGTAATTACAAATGAAATGTTGAAGGTTATTATAACAAATTAGATGAGAAGACCTGTCTGAGGTTTCTTCTGATTTAGAAAAGGATTTTTTTTTTCCTGACAGGGAGACAGTTACATTGGGAACATCTTTCAGGGTTTACATAACCCGAATTCGTTATAAAATCAGCTGGGCTTGGTGATGTACACCCATAATTCCAGTACTCAGGAGGTAGAGCCAGGAGGACTTTGGCAAGTTTGAGGCCAGTTTGTTCTGTATAATGAGTTCCAGGCCAGGGCTATATAGTGAGACTTTCTTTCAAAACAATTACGAGACAGTGGGATATAGTATTTTATATGGCCTGTGAGCATTTTACCTAGTGACTGAACACCATCTTGACTCATCAGAGAGCATTGTCTAATCATGATAAGAACTATGGACACTTTCCTAATGTTCATTATGATAGTCTCTCTGACATTTGGATACAAAGATAGGAATTCCATTTGGTTGAACTGGTAGATTTAGAAATAGATTGCTTAATTGCTTACCAAATGAAAAAGGAAAGCACAAGTAGTGACAATGCCGGTTTTAGATGGTTCTAAAGGCCATTTGGGAGAACAGAATAAGGGGGCAGTTACAGAGAAAATGGCTAGTAATGGGCTTTTAGTGTCTTAATGCAGTAGTTTGGGTTATCTTTAAAATGTTTATTGACCCTGTCCTCTGTTTTGACATTCTCTGGAAGGCGTACATGTTACATGGATAGTGTCTGAATAGTGAACTCTTCTGTAGTGGATAAGAGGGTGCATTTTGGGGTCAGAGAGAGCTGGATTAAAATCTAGGTTCATAACCTTACCAGTTTTTAAAGCTTTGGCAAGTTTGAGTCTCTCTAAGCTTCAATGCCTTCATCTTAAAGTACCAACCTTATGAAGTGGCTGAGATCAAATATGATCTTTCTTTGTGAAGAACTTAACAGTATCAGATACATTAAATGCTCAATAAGTGGTTCCTCTTACATATAGTCCAGTCTCTTTAGGAAGACTATCATCATATATGGTGTCTAGCATATATGGTGTAAACAATGTGTATGGATTATTTGATTTAAACCCTGGCTCTGCAATCCTTAATCCTTAACAATCCTTAAACTTGAACAAGTCATTACCCCGAGTCTTAATTTTCTTCTCCATGAAATGGTGTCTATCACCCCTACCTTGTAACAGCTTGCCAGGATTAGAGGAAATAATGCCAAGTGTCAGGTTCTATGCCTGGAGCAAAGTAGGTCTTCAGTGAATGGTTGTGAGCATTATTGCTATAAGACGAATACATATCACAGACCATCCTAAGGCTTTATGTATTTTCCCACTTGTTTTTTTGCTTTTCCCCCTTAGTTTTAATTCCTTAAGAAAATGGGTACACACAGACTGTAATATAAGAAGAGTTAAGGAAGTTATATAATAAAGCCTTAGGGTAAGGCTATGCTTTGTACACACACACAAATAGGCACCTGCTGAAGGATGCTGTTTGAAGGGAAGGGTGTCATCTTGGGCCTGGCTTTGGATGTTTGTCAAGGACTGTTCTCAAGAATAAGGAGCGTGAGGGTCATTTGTTTCACAGTAAACAATCTTCTCACTCACAGGCTGTGCCGGGCAGCTGAGCCACAAGCCCTCTGCAATGGCTCTGGAGGTTCTTGGGGTGCCTGTGGCTGGAGGCATTAATGATGGTTGAGCTTTCAGGGTTTCCTGTGGAGGCTGCCCTCCTGGGCAAACTTTTCCCATGCTACATGCACATTTTGCTTTATCTTGTCATAGTATAGGGCTTAATGTGATCCATCCATCTGTCTGTCCTCCCTTCTGTCCACCCATGATCCACACATCCTTCAGTCGTCCATCCTCTGAGTGCAACATACAGCAGTGAACTGTATCTGCCCTCAAGGAGCTTACGTTTCACAGAATCAAAGCATTCATGCTTCTTAAAACAAGCATGTGAGTTTGAATTTGGGTGTTTTCAGTTGATAGATGAGGAAAGTGAGATATTTGAGATTCAATTACCTCTCCTGGGTTGTAATGTGACAAATAGAACTCATAATTTTTCATTCATATTTTAGCACTTCTCACCTGTAGCACAGTGTTTCTATTCAAAATGTGCTTTCTATCACTGAAACCTTTTCACACTGCTCTTAGTACTTTCAGCGCAGATAGCCAAAAGGATCTGAAAGAATATTACATAAATTCAGTTCATCTGATGAATGCATGTGTTTTCACACATGGCTGTGCATTTGGAGGCCAGAGATCAACATCAGGTGTTATCTTGTTCTATGACTCTCCTCCTTAGTTCTTGAGACAGGGTCTCTTACTGAGCCCAGAGCTCACTGATTTGGCTAGACCAGCTAGTCAGAGCCCAAGGAGTTCTCCTACCTCTGCCTCCTCAGAGCTGGGATAGCCAGTGTGGATGCTGGGATCTGAGTTCAGATCTTTAGGCTTGGGTGGTAAGCACTTTCCCCACCGAGTCACCTCCCCAGCCCCTGCTGTAAACTTCTGATACTTTCTCACTGCTCTTAGCATGAGATTTAAAATCTAAAATGGCACTTGAGTGCAGGTGGGGTCTGTCCAGTGCCACCTTCTCTGCTCTAATCTAGGGACCTCTCCCTTATAGTCCTAGTCTTGACCTCCCAAGAATTGGGTTCTTCCCAGCCCTTCATCTTTGCTCTTCCTTCTGCTTGAAATGCTCCTTCCCTTCCCCTGACTCCACCACCAAGCCAATCTGATTACCTTCATGGATTTCATGCACAAGCACTGTTGTTCTTTACAGCACACTTATCATTATCCATGAGCTGGCTAAGTTGTCTTCCTTGGAATGGGTACAGAGTCAGCTCCATGAGGGCAGGAACCCTTGTCATATTCTTCCCACCACCATATCCCCAGATCACTGGACTTCCTGTTGGTACTCCAAACTGTATGGATGGAAGGATGAAAGAATACCCTAGCTACATGGAAGCTTAGCATTATGATAACACTTAAGTGTTTATGGTTTGTCCATTTCGCTTGTCTCTAGGATGTGGTTTTGGCAGTGAAGGCAGCTTATGAAGTGGTACAGTTTTCCTATATTTTGTTCAAAATATAGAACAAAAGCAACTTTTGAGATTTTGAAGATTCATAAACAGGCATCAAAAAGTGACAGGGAGAGGGCAGAGACCTAATATAGCTTGGGGAAAAGAGAAGAAACCATGTTGTTTTTGTGTCTCTGTCTCTTTCTCACAAGACTGTGACTGACCTGAAAGCAGTTTTTATCTTTAAGCAGAGTATCGTCCCTGGTACATAGTAGCTCCACCCCAATTAATATGGTACAGAGTTCACAGACGTGTTCTATGAGGTTGCAGCAGACGTAAATGGTTTCAGACTATAGCATGGAGAACAGGGCTAACTATTGGGTCTATATAAGCTTGTAGCAGGCTCGTTATGGTTAAAAACTAGAAGTCATCTGTTGCGGTCAGCTTTCTTGTTGCTGCGCAGAAAGAACCCAAACAAAAGTGGCTTGTAGAGGAATGGGTTTATTTGGCTTATGGACTCGAGGGGAGACTCCATTCTGGCAGGGAAAATGATGGCATGATCAGAGGGCTGGACATCACCTCTGCCACAGCACTGCAAACAGCGGCAGGAAGGTGTGCCAAACTCTGGCAAAGGGAAGCTGGCTTATAACCCCCATAAGCCCACCCCTGACATCGAGGTTGTAAAACCCAAACTGCCATCAGCTGAGGATCGGTCTATCAGAACACATTCATTTGTTTGTGGGGGACACCTGGATCAAACCATGACATCATCTTATGGCCATATTCTTTTAGTTCTTTTATAAACTTAATACATGATGCAAAATAGTCAAGGCCTGGGAGGTACAAAAACAACTAGTTTCTCAAGGAACTTTCTGTCTGTATCAGTTACTTTCTTGTTGCTGGGGCAAAATGCCCAACCAGAAGCAGCTTAAGGAAGAAGAGAGTTTACTTCTGGCTTGTAGTTTCAAGAAGTGTCCATCATGATGGGGAAAGCATGGTGACGGGAGGAAGCCGGGTTCCATGGTCACCTGGGCAGAGAGGACATAGAGAGAGCAACATATGAATGCTTAATGTTCAGCTAGCTTTCTCCTTTGTATAAAGTTCAGGAACCAGGCCCACAAGATGGTGCCACCCACAGTTAGGGTGGGTCCTCCACCTAACCTAGAAAATCCCTTAGACACATAACCAGAGACTGATTCGAAATCCTGTCAAGTTGATAACCAGAGATAAACCACCACTGAGTCCAACAGGGAGATAAACAGAGGAACACAGACAGGACCATCTCGGGTGCAGCAGAAGAAGCAGTGGTGACTACTTGGCCTGGGACAGTGGAGAGGTAGCTGTGTGGAGCAGGAACAGCAGGATGTGTGCAGGAATCTCCCAAATGTCGCTGTTGCTGTATTGTTGCATGTGAAGGCCGTTAGGAATTCTGGCAATGCCAGGCTAGGCTCTGGAATCTCTTTCTTTGGTCTCAAAAATAAAAAGAAAGCCCTCACATCTGCTTAGGATGGCTTGGGTGGCATTTCTGCTGGAGGCAGAGGCATATGCTCTGTGCTTCAGATGACAGTCTGCGGCTGTGTGTCCACACCGGGATTGTGCTAATTTACAAGAACGAGTGCACACTTTGCCCTTTACCAATCCACATTTAGTAGATACAACTTTTAGGCCATCTGAGGGTCGTCGATTGTATGAAATACCACCTTTCGCAGTGACACATACCACCACAGAAAGCAGTATCAACTCAGTGTCACTTCTCCACTGGAAGGTGGTTTCTCTTGGAAAGTGAGCTCCCACGAAATCAATACAGTGGTCAGAAGAAGAACGGAGGTGGCCCTGCTCTCTGTGACTGCAGAGGCACCTCGGACGCTGTGTACATGTAAACCATCCATGATGGCCACTTCACAGGCCTGAGCAGGCTCAGGGGTGGGGTGGTCCTTATAGTTCTAGGAAGGAGCAGGACTGCTGTGCTGGCACTTGCGTGCTTTTTATGGAACGGAGTGTTGTTCAGGGAATTTAGGCAGCTGGAACCTGCTGCATTAGCAGTTTGGACTGAGGAAGAATTTGGGGGTGAGAAAACATAGCTCATATAAACCCATTTGGGTTTTGGAAAGCAGCTGAGAGGGGAGATGAGAATC
>PVHP010019112.1:0-11825 GCA_004024765.1 Zapus hudsonius
GGAGGAGGCGCAGGACAGGAAGGGAGTGGGGAAGGGGCCTGGGGAGGACGCCCGGAGTCCCGGCTCACCGAGGGCCGCGGCGAACAGCACCGGGTTGGCGGCGCCCAGCAGGCCCACAAGCGTGGACACGAGCTGGTGCAGCGCGTCGCCCGCGGCGGCCAGGCGGATCTCGGGGCGCGCGTGCACGAGCCCGGGGCGCGCGTGCGCGAGGCAGCGGCGGGCGGCGGCGCGCAGGGCGTCCAGGTCGGGCTGCTCGGCGGGCTCGGCGCGCGGCGGCAGCCCCGGCACGAAGGCCGTCTTGGTGAAGGCCTGGTACCAGCGGTCGGCGTGCAGCGCGAACGTCTGCGGATACACCACGTACTTGGGGAACTGCAGCTTGGTGAGCATGCGCAGCTTCTCGTCCGCGCTCGGCGCCGCCCGCACCGCCGCCTGCCAGCGCCGCACGCGCCGCAGCCGGGCCGCCCGGCTGTCGGCCGTCAGGGACGCCTCGACCGGCGGGTACCGCGCCGCCGCCTCGGCCGGCGCGAGCGTGTGCGCCCGCGCCGCCGCGCCGCGGAGAACCAGCCGCCAGCGCCCGGCCGCCGCCATCTTGGCCCCGGCTCCGGAAGCGGAAGTGGCGCGCGCGTCTGTCCCCACCCTCTCGCCGTAGCGGCCTGTGGCCCAGCCGGGTCTTGAGGGAGCCGGTGGCCATTGGTCGCGCGGCGCTGACGTCACTCGCGTCGTAGCCAATCGGGTCGCTCCGCGCCGGGGCGGGAAGGGAAGGAGCTTTCCGAGTAAGTTTAGGATTATGGCGCCGCAAGGAGACGTCGGGACGCTTAATGCCCGGGGTTCTTCGTGCGTCTCCTGCACCTTTTCTTTCTGTTTTCGCTTCAGGGTTAGAAAATATTTTTTTTGAAAATATAGAATGTTTCTAGGTGTTTTGAAAAATTAACAAGCATAACTTCTAAACATAGAAAATAATCGGAACTTACTCCTCCGTGCTAATATTTTATATATACATATATAATTAATGTTATATAATATATATATTTTTAACATAATATATGTATATATATTATATATAATGAATATATATTGTCCATAATGAGTTACATTGTTCAGTGGGCCAACAATGAGTTGTTCTCCCCACTTCCCCATCCCCCTTCCCCATCCCCCATCAGCTGGATATCCTCCTCCCTGGGCCTTCTGGATCAGTCCTTGGCGCAGGGAACCATGGATAGCCTAGTACTCACCGTGCTAATATTAAACACTGATTTTAGTATAACTTATCAAGGGGATATTTTGACTTGAGTTTATCAGGGGGGAAGAAAACACATTTGAAAAATGAATCATTTCGTTTAAATTTTGATTTGCCTTGAAACTCCTTCGTATTTGAGCACCAGCTGATTGCTAATAACCTCTAGGCGCCTTGTACAAGGAATTCCCCCCCCCCCAAGCAATCACTGCATGCACATAGATGTTCAGGAACTATCTGTGAAAAAAAATACACCTGGTCACTGAATAGCTAAGCTCAGTTCATCCTAATACATCAACTCACCTTTAAGTTAGATGTCATGGAACAATTTAGCGATGAAATTGCAGGCCCGTTAAACTGGAGTTTAGAAACGAAGCAAGGTTCATTTACAGAAACAGTTGTCTTCTGGGAGAAGTTGCTGAAAGTTGAGATCTTTTAAACGCATATTTAGCATTTGAGGTATAAAAGTATATCCATTTGTAATCAAAATTGAAGTGCCATTTTGCAATGTGTATGTGCATATGTACATTTTTAGAGAATGTATCATACGAACCCTAAATTGATAATTTTGTAAAACTTCATATTATTTTCAACATGGGGTTTAAATGAGCTTTAAAGACCAATTGATAGCAGAAGGCATACTTCTACCAGAAAATGTCTTTATGTTATTGTGTGTGTGGAGCACCGGAGTGGGAGGGAAGGTAGGAGAAGCCCAGAAATGAGAGAGAGTATGGGTGTGCCAGGACCTCTTGCCACTATAAATAAACTCCAGATGTGTGCAGCTCTTTGTGCACATGGCTCCACCTGGGTACTGAGGACTCAAACCCAGGCTGCTAGGCTTTGTAAGCAAGCACCATAACCACTGAGTGATCTCTCCAATCTGTTCTAATAGATAGAAAAAGAAGTGCAGAGGGAGGCTACTGATTTTTAGAAGCTGTGCAACCAACCTGTTGTCTGAGGAATCAAAATTACATAAATAAGAGTTACAGGAACAACATCACCTAAGATTCTCCTTCCTTTTCTCATCCTTTAATTGAATGATGATGACTGAAAACAATCCAGGAAAAAGGAAGTGATACGGGTTGTTGATAATTAATATTTGTAAGCAACATGGGGAGAGAGAGAGAGAGAGAGAGAGAGAGAGAGAGAGAGAGAGAGAGAGAGAGAGTTTTGGAATCCCCCTCCCCCTCCTCTTACTCCGAGTTCGTGTCCTCTAATGCCAAAGAATTGGACACAGGGACAAAATTAAATTTTAATTACACATTTATTCTAACTTAGTAAATTAGGAAAAAGGGAGTTGGATGGGGAAATTTCCCAGTCACCATGTGAGAAGTTACAGAGTTCTTCAGCCACCAGCGTGGGGAGAACACATGTCAGAGAGTTAACAAAACTCATATTATTTAGCTAAATAATCAGCCCAAGAAAAGATAACAGAAGCATCCCTTTATGAGAAAGAGAGATTCATGAGAGAAAAAGTCTGGAGCCTGCCTCCCACCCCAGCCACTAGCTGGGGTAGGGGGTAGGCCTTACCTTCCTAAGGCCTGGAAATTCAGCAGTCTTTCTACTCCATTGCCATGTGGGGGAAGAGGGCCTGACTTCCTCTAGGGAAGCTAGTTTTAAGTCCTCCCCAGGTGAGTCAGAGAGACAGCTGATTGGTTCATATCTGACCAATCAGTTTTAGCACCAGGTTGTAGCTCTAACAAGACACCTCCCACTCGGGGAGGGGTGGAAAGGGAGGGATGATTCCTGCAGACACCTGTCTATCACAGAAGGATTGAATTTATTATTCTAACTCTATTTTTCAATGACTGAATTCCCTAAATTTCTAATTCTAGTAGTTATTTTTCTCATTTCTGTGTCCCAAATACCTGAAAATTTCTCTGGACTCAAAGGTTTATGGCAAGTATAGCAGTGACCTTCTCATTTCTGTAACAAAATGCCTGACCAGAAGCAGCTTATGGAAAGAAAGGTTTTATTTTGTCTCATGTGCACTCAGACCACCACAGAAAGGAAGATGTGACTGAAGTCACTCAACAAGCACAACATCCCACAGGGCAGACCCTCCCATGAAAACCCCAAAACCAGGACAATGCTTCTTCATATGTATTGTCACACGTCTTTACTGTAAAAGAGTTTGAGTGTCCTCAGTAAAACTCCAATGTTAAACAGCAACAATGAACGACTTCACATGAACTATGACTTAAACCATGAGCCCTTTCTGTAGTTAAAACTGACAATCCCAGCCCTTTACATGGTCATCTGCCGCCATCATATTCAGATCAGATAAGTCTATCTCATTAATTTTTTTTTCATTTGCAAGCAGAGAGAGAGAGAAGAGAGACAGAGAGAATGGGCCCATCAGGGCTCAAGCTGCTGCAAATGGACTCCAGATGCATGGTCCAGTTTGTGTATTTAGCTCTATACGGGTACTGGGGAATCGAACCATGTCATTACACTCTGCAAGTCAGTGCCTTAACTACTGAGCCACTTCTCCAAGTCTGTCTTTGAAGATTTTCTTATGATCCTTGTTTATGTAACCTTGATTTATTTTTATATCCCCCTTCACAATTTTCCAGAGTGAAAAAAATCAAGATTCTTGATCATTTTTACATGTAAATCCCATGAAAGAGATCTTGCTGCGTTGTTCACAGCTATCTCTCTTGGATGAGACAAATAAATTTTTGTAGTAAATGAAGATATTTTCATGCATATACCCTAGAGATAATAGCATCATTATACTTCACCATCAGTGTGCACCTGCGATCATCTCTTAGTGTGTGTACCACTAGCTAAGGGAAGCAAAACTAAGACTAGAAGCATCTAAAAGGCTTCTCTAGGTGGGTGAGAAAGAAGAAAGACCTTGCACTCATGGAAAGGAGACCATGGGGGAAAGATCTGATTGGAGAATGCAGTGGGAATTTCAGACTTTTTTCAGCAGCCATAGTAGTATGTCAAGTTCCTGAAGAGAAAGGAAGGTAGGTGTAACCAGGGCATGTGCACAGGCCAGCAGTAAGGGAGGGCTGCAGCTGTCTCTGGTGTAAAACTCAAGGGACTGATTTAAAAAAACCACAAAAAACAGTAATCAGTATTCAAATAATTTAATGAAACAATTTATAAATACAAATTCATGCAAGATTAATGAAAAAGTCCAGTTTTTAAATTAAAAACCTTATTAGGACAAGCATTGATTGAACTATAATTTACTCAGGGTTCAGAAGCCCAAGAGGCAGCTATATGATATATAGTGGTTCCTTAAGTTAGACAGGTAAGTTTCCCTAAAATCATCTGCTCTATTCGTGCACTTTCTACTCCTTCCTTCTCCAGAAAACTTCTTAGGGTGATAGGAATTTATCTGAATATACTCTTTTGGATAGATGACTAGATTTCAATATGGTTTAGGAACTCTACCAAAAATGATTATGTTTCAGACATGGGCTGTATATTTTCCCATTGCTCTGTCATTAAATTATGACTTCTTTAAAATTCAGTCATATATTTCAAACGTTCTTTCAACTTCCACAACACAGCGTTCCTGAACTCACACACGTGGCAGTAATCTGTTCTATTTAGAGCATATGGCTGCATTTGATATATCAAATGTCTTTGGCAAATGCAGTCATCCCAGCTTTATGGAAACTTGTCTGCAATATGAAATACAGAGAAACAATGGTTTTCTTCTCATTCTTCATTATACTTCCTTCAAACTCACATTAATATAACTTGGCCTAAAACATAGGGTTTTCCTAAAATAACCCAAGTAGTTAAAATAGACTCAATAAATGGGCATCAAAGTGTGATATTCACCACGGTAAAGTAAATTGTTACCATCTTTCCTCAGAGTATTTTGTGATACAGTTCAGCCTTTAAAAATGTCCATTACTTCTAACCCCGAGGAAATAATTTACAATTCAAAGAGATTGACTTAATATAATTTTTAAAAGTAAATATATATATATATATATATATATATATATATATATATATATATATATATATGTAGGCACACACCCGAGTTTTATTGGTAAGACTGAGTCAGCCACTGCCTCACTCCCAGAAAGACACTTAGCGTTGATCCTGTCAAAGGAGAGAGGCTCACTCTCATGGCACCATCACCTGCCAGACCCACCTCCACAAGTCTCCAGCTGGCACAGTTCCAGTGCCAGGAGTGTTAGGCCCCGAGTGGGAGACCTCTCGTACTGCTTGAGCTGTGAGCTCCAGCTATCCGGGTTCCCAGTCATCCATCAAGAAGGCTTTTCTCTCTCCAGATAATGAAGGCTCTGTCCTGGACTTCATCTTTTCTCCTTTGTGTTTGCATTTGAGTTGCACGCTGCCTATTGTCCCCTCTCATACACCCATTTCTAAATCATTATTGTGAAGGATGAAACAGTCCTTTAGTTCATGGCTCTTGGCTTCAGAAGCTTATTGCACTCAGATAATGAGAGGGGAGGGAAAACACATATGAGAATACTTTGCTCTATTCATAATAGCAAATATTACACATCTATCTTTATATATAGAAAGAGTGTGTGTGTTCATGATAGGGAATGACTAGATACATTGTAGTATGTTTTAACTATATTAAAATGCACAAAACAAAGCCAAGATAAAATCCATATGAAGTACAAGCTGCTAATGCATTCATATAATGACACAGAAAATCCCAAGAAAGAGATGCAATAACAATAAAATGTTATCAAAATCTGAAGTGGATCATGGGACTATTTGAATTTATCTTTACTGGATACATATTGTTTCTTTCTTTCTAAATGCCAACCCAAGCTTAGAATAAGAAATGAGGGGATAAATAACATTTTTACCAGAAAGGGAACAGATGTATCATGTATTATTCTGTCAGATAGCCAATTAGTTGCTGAATATATCTCTTAAAAGGAATTCTGAACTAGATTATACTACCATCCATGCCAAAGTCTAAGTGTCTGTTTACTCAAGCTCAAACCTGAAGACCATAAACTGGAAAATTAATGATAGTCTAGTGATTATCTCTGTTCAGAAACATGTAGGGCATGTCAGTTTTTATATGCTTTTTTTATATAAGGTGAGCAGACATTAGAAAAGACAGAGAAATAAACATATACAGGAAACAAAACTGTAATGGCAACAAAAGTAACAAAGAGCCCAAATGGAGGCATAAAAAGTGATTGGTGGGCTGGAGAGATGGCTCAGCGGTTAAGGCACTTGCCTCCAGGGCCTAAGGGCCCTGGTTCGATTCCCCAGGACCCACATAAGCCAGACCCACAACGTGGTGGCCCTGGTGCTCTCTCTCTCTCTCTCTCTCTCTCTCTCTCTCTCTCTCTCTGTCTCTGTCTCTGTCTGTCTGTCTCTCTCTTTCTCTGCTTGAAAATGAATAAATAAAATATAAAAAATTGGTGGTACTGTTAATTGTCAAGCGGAAGTAAGAATAAAATACTCAGAAGCATGAAATCACAGGGTCCAGCCCTCCCTCCCCCCACAGGGTACACAGAAAAGAAGGGAGCTTGGGGCTGACAAGGAAAAGGCAGTGCACCGAGTTAGAAGTGTGAGCTAGGGGACCATCCATGTGGTACCACAGGGGCAGGGCTGAGGGCTCAACTTCTCTTCTGTGTGCCTCTAGCTTATAGGACTATAATGGCAGGCACAAGTTTCAGATGAGAAGATTTTAGCTTTACTGAACAAATATGATTGAGTACCTGTCATGTGTTTGACCTATACTTTGGTGTTCAATTGTAAGTGCAAAATTCTCATTTCAAAACTACTTCATAAAGCTTACATGCTGAACCAGGGAGATGGAACACAAACAAGTGTGTGATGGCTCAGGTATGTAGCATACATTCTCCAAAGGCTGATAAAGTAGAGAAAGTGGATAGTTAATAATGGCGGTGGTTGATTGTGTGTGTGTGTGTGTGTGTGTGTGTGTGTGTGTGTGTGTGTGTATAGATCAGGAATGAATTCTGTGATAAGGGACATTTAAACAGAAACCTTATGGAAATGGAGTTTTTTGGTTGGTTGATGGGTTGGTTGGTTTGGTTTGGTTTAAGAAAAAGGCTTTAGGAAGGTAGATCACCAAGTACAAACGTTCTTAGGTGAGAGGAGGAAAGAGGAGGAGGAAGAGGGTGGAAGAATAGGAGGACAGTAGTGATGGTAGCCACAAGGGACAGGATAGAGCATCAGAGGTAACAGGGGTGACTCCCTGCCATAGGCGACCACACACCACTGGGAAGAATCTCCAAACCAGGTCCGGTTATGGGTAGAAAGGATTTAGTGAAGCTACAGATCCAGGGGAAGCTCCACACCCATCACGAGTACAACTCACAAAACTGCAAACAAGCAGGGGGCCAGGGAGAGAACATAGCCTTAGGGCAGGTCTTGCAACCCTACCCCAGACTTGCCGGCTTCCCAAGTCTCTGGAATTTCCTTCCTGCACAACCCTCCCAGGAAGGGATGTTCATTACTACCTTCTCTGAGCTTCCTTACTTCCCGACCCCTACTGAGAGGCTGCCTTCCTATGAACATCCTCAGAGACCCACCCAAGGTAATTAAAAAGATCAAGTTGACAACAAAACCTAACCACCACACTCCCACTGTGCTTTCAAGTGTGTAATAAATCGTCTAGTTTGTGCTTGAGAGGATCCAAGGAGAGGAGTGCATACATGTAGCATTTTGGGTTAATCACTATAGCTTAAAGATTTCTCACTATGTGCATTTTAGAGCTATTTAAGTTGCATGTGAACTGAAGGATTTATAAATTGCAAAATCTTTCTCTTTTGGTTGAATTTTATTATTTATTTTTAATTATTATTTTAATTATTAAATTAATTTTGTTATTTATTTATTATTATTTTATTTATTGGAAATCTGAATAGATATAATTTCACAAGGCCAATGATAGCTCACAATTTAAAGTTTTTTTTCTATTTTAATTGCACACTTTTGAACTTTTTAAATAGTTTGAGATTTACAGGGCAGTTGCAAACATCACAAGGAATTCTGTTTCCATATGTCACTCAACCATGCCCTCATTATTCCAATGTTTACATGACCCTGGGGCACGTTACAACGCAGATGCTGGCACTGGTATATTTCTGTTGATCAAAAGATATTCTTTATTTGTTACTAGTTTTCTCCAAGATCCAACCCAATTTGTCAACTTTGCATTTCATTGTCGGATTACTGATCTGTGTGACAGCTCTCTTGTTTTCGATGGCCTTGGCAGTTCTGAGGAGTACCGCTTGGGTTATCTGGAGACTCTTTTTCAAGTAGAGTTTGATATTTTCTTCATAGTTAGATTGGCATTAGGAATTTTGGGCAGATGTCCACAGAGGTGAAATGTCACCATGATGACCATGATAGCAATGTGATGTTTTCATGATTTTATCAACTGAGACTAGCTGTGTACGAACATTCGCACAGCGGAGAAGCACCAGGAAATATGTGGAAGTGTAATGAGAATCTAATATTTTACAGTGAAACAAAAAGCACCTTTCTCCAAACTCCCCCCCCCTCTCTCACACACACACATTTTACAGTAAAAACTGACCACAAGGTGTCACTATTAACTTATGTATGAAGCTTGAACAGCAGTTTTTTTGTGGGACATGTGTGGTTCAACCCCTTATGAAATACTCCTTGACAATAATTAAACCTCAAAAGTTTGTTAATAATAATAATAGTAATAAAGCAGTAGTTTGGGATGCTAAATTCCTTTTTAGTCTTGCAAGATATTTTCCCTTGGATTCACACCCAAATATATTTATTAAAAATTTAATTTAAAACAATATAATTTGCTAGTGTAGAAGATGAATCCTCTATTCTTAAATGGAGAACAAATCCACCCAAATCAATCCGAGTTTACATTATTCTTTAAACCAAGAACAATAGCTTCATTTGAACATTTCCATGGGAAAAGATTTAATAGAAGTTGAAAAAAGAATCTAAGACACTTCAAGTAACTAGAATGGTCTCATCCAAAAAAAATGGCTTAGGAATAGAAATGTTAAACTGATTTTTGCTACTTTTTACGTCATTTATTTTAAAAATGTCTTTGTGTTGCAATGGAAGGAAATCTATTTTAACCCCCAAACTCAAAATGCCTCTATATATAAACCTGGCTGAACGTAGCAGGCCGGCTTGATGCCCAAAAACAGATCTTGTGACTCTGTTAGGGTTTTGTTGTCACTGATCGTGCTTTCTAGAGTCTTTCTCTTGCTTTTCATCTTGCTTCTACTTCCCTGCCACTTCCAGGGTCTCCTTCTCAGAGCTATGTGTCTGAAACAGTCCCAGCTCCTATGGCACAATCTGTCACCCATCTACCTGTCTGTCATCTATCTACCTCTTATCATCTACCTATGTATCCATCCATTATGTGGAACTGTGGAGTTTTCGTAGTAAGACAGCATCAGTAGTCGAGCTGTAATGTGGCTTGAAATCCCAAGTGTTCACATTACCCTCTAGATTGAAGACTTAGAACCTAACCTCACCTAAGACAGAGCAGACTCTATTGGAACAGACAACCGAGACCTAAACTGGTACCCAAAGCCTGAAGAATGAGTAGCTCCATGATGAAGTGGTTTAGAGTGTAGGAACAAGAAACAGAAGGGCTGAGTTCAGATTTGCCTTCAACTTCTGAGCCATGGGTTTCTGAGCTTGCTGCATAGTGAGTTCACTGCCCACTCCTAGCATTCGTGTAAACATTAATTAAGATGAAGAATATAAGGGCGTGAGCTCAGTGCATAAAGAATTTCCCACACAAACTTGAGGAGAGGACGTTCAAGCGCCAGCATGTGCATAAACGTCAGGTGGTCATGGCAGCCTGCCTGTAATCCCAGCACTCAGAGGCAGAGACAGGAGATGCTAGGGCAGTTTGGTTAGCTAACTTGGCCAAATTGGCAAGCTCTGGGTTCAAGTGAGAAACTCTGCCACAGGAAATAAAGTGGAGACCAATTGAGGAAGGCAACTTATGTCAACCTCTGGCCTCCATAAACTCATGCACACACATGCACATAAATCCACATCTGTGTGCTCACACTAATGCATGCACACCACACACATACACATGGAAGAAAAAAACAAGAAGTCTCCCCAATCCATTCTTGTTTATCTTTCTCTCTCTCCACCTTCTTTTGGATCCTCTCCTAAATGCAGATTGTAATGCTGTTTAACACACACTGATGTATATCACACAAGCATACACACAGAGAAAAATATCAGGTATTTGTAAGGCTCTTAACAAAGGGGCACTCAGTAAAATATGGGTAATATATGAACAGCATCAGTTCACAAGTAACTTTGTACTTTCTCTGTATTGGCATATTTAAAGAATCTTGACAGATTTGCAGTGACAGCAGAGTATCTATAGCCCTTTAGTGAACTCAGTACTTCAGAAAACGTTACCAAGAACAGAGAGCTGGTGTGGGGCAATGGCTCAGCACTTGTACAGCCCAGGGTTCAGCCCCCAGCCACCCACATAAAGCCAGACACAAAAAGTGGCACAAGTATCTGGTGTTGTTTGCAGTGGCAAGAGGCATGCACGTGCTCATGCGCACACACACACACACACATACACACACACACACACGGCACATTGCACAAACACATTAAAATCTAAAATAAAACAAAATCAGCTTCAGGTGATGAGCTAGAACTATGCCACACAGGGTTAATTTCTGTCAGAAGGTTTATTAGAATTCTAGTTCATTCTTCCTCTTCCTTTCTTTAATTGGCAGTGAGAATGTTTAGCTTTCATTTGGCCACCAAATTTTAGTCAAGCAAAATTATGATATTTTGTTTCCTTAATTCCTTCTTGGTTATTTGTCTGCGCACACACACACACACACACACACACACAGAGACATATATATATATATATGTCATATATATATATATATATATACATATATATATATATATATATATATATATATATATATATATATATATATATATATATGACAGGGACTTGTTCTCTAGCCCAGGCTGGCCTTGAACTTGTGGCAGGCAGTAAACTCAGCCTCAAGAGTGTCCAGGCATGCACCACCATACCAGTTTTTCATTGCCTCTTTAAACTTTGTATTTCATTTGGGAAACAAAGAATTGAAGGAGAAAAATTATAAATCTACTTTCAGAACCGGCTCTAGTGAAAGCTGGGTCTCTACATTTGCTCTGCTGAGAACATTCTAGGGGAATTCAAGAGTCTTTATTCATGACCTCATTTACATCCCACGGGTGCATTTAAGTAGCTAGCTCAGCAAGAAGTCAGATGACACGTTCCTCATTACTGTGTTATTAAACTAAAGGTTTGCCGACTTTCTGTGTCAAACATCCACAGTTATCAATCTTTGCACTCACAAAAAAAGTCAACATCTGGGCCTAGGTCTGACCATATTTTGTCCCAGTACAATTTGTCTAAGGCTGAGTGGCCATTTCCTCTAGTGCTTATCTCTTGCTGGTCTCTGAAACTGACGATGCTTCAGTATGCTGTGATTACTTCATAGCTATGTTATTATGAATTATATATATTACTGAATTGCCAGAGAAAGTAGATTGAGCCATAGTCATTGGCAAGATACTACCAATGTTAAATTAGGCAACATTAGAA
>PVHP010019112.1:11925-32427 GCA_004024765.1 Zapus hudsonius
ATCTTTTCTTGGGAGCCCAAGAGTACGGGATCCGGTGCCTATCACCCTGAATCCCCAGTTCCAGACAAGGGCTCCCCCTCACTAAGTGGAAAATTTGGCTGAGTTTAAAAGCTGTTGATTGTCTCTCCCAGGCCCAGACTCCTCCATTGCACAAGTGCTCAGAACTTTTTACCTGGCAGATATTTTCTTAGGGTAGAAAATGTCATAGAATCTTGGACCCCCTTATTTGCTGATGTATGAGAACATAGTTCCCCTTTGAAAAGAATCTGCACAGTGTTCAACCTTGAGAAAAAAATATGTGTTTCATTTATAAGTAATAAGCACAATCTTATTAAGTTTTCTGAAATTTAATTTGATTAATATTGATTTCATCTGAAGGACACATTATTCTTGATTTTTATGATCTGCAGTTTCTAATGAGAAACTACTGTCAGCGCCCACTCTTCTGACCTTATCCCTCAGAGGAGAGTGAGTTTGGGTCAGTGATGATGAGTATTCCAGGACACTTTCAGGAAGGAAAATAAAAGGTCTTCTCTGAACTGCCCCCTTCACTTTTCTTTTCCTATCCAGGAGATGTGGGGCGATCCGTCAGCCATGCGGTTGCTGGCTGGAGAGATGCATAGCTTCTCTGGCCTCAGCACACTCTGGGCGTTGGGACAGGATCTCTGAGGGGGCTGCTGGAAGTGTGCCACTCAGCAGTGTGCTCAGAGACCATAAATGTTCCAGGAAAACCTCATAGAGTCCTCGGGCCCATTAATTAAATGGCCCTGAACTCAGTCTGCTTTGTTGACATAGACAAAATAGCACGATTTCTAAAAGAGGGTGCCTTTGCAATTCAGTGAATCACACTGAGCCATGAGTATCATGGTGTTGACTCAGTTTCTGACTCAGTTTCTTAACTTGGTGGATGAATGTGAGGAGTCGTGTGGAATGGAAGACATCAAGCTCTGTTTTATGTTTGCTTAGTACAAGTTATGTGAACAGAAGAACCCAAAATTTATGACTTGTGAGTAGGAAATGAGTGTGTATGTCACAATTTTATATTATCCATGACAAATGTCAGAGAAAGTAAAGACTATGATTGATTTCCTCATATGCACATAACTTGTGAATGTTACAAAAATAACATGGTTTTCCAAAGGAAAGCATATCTTTCTTCTTGCTAATTAATGGAGCTGTGGTACTTCAAACTGCTGATATGTACCCCAGAGACATCTGTGGAAATTCTGTCTGAACAAATCTCTCTCCACTTTTAACTTAGCCTGCGGTTAAAGATGGATCAGGCTATTGTCTGGGCATTGATATTAGAATGTAATCGTCAGCTTATTGTTGTATTTTGTCACTTTTAGTCACTCATGGTGGGCACAGACATCCAAGCCATCCCAAATGATTTTTCCAACTGTCCTCTTGTAGTTTCATCATTACAGTTTGAGAACTAAAAGGAGATTCTAAGCTTCCCGGAGATTCCATGTTCCTCCCAACACCTAAAATATCTTCTGACACAGGGTTTAAGTTTTGAACCAGTGAAACAATACATGTCAGTGTTAAATAGTTGCACGAGGGCAAGCTCAGGGAAATAAAAGTTTTTTAGAGATATTTTTATTTATTTATTTGCAAGCAGAGAGAGAGAGAGAGAGAAAGAGAGAGAGAGAGAGAGAGAGAGAGAGATGGACAGAGAGAATGGGTACACCAGAGCCTTCAGCAAATGAACTCCAAATACATGTGCCACTTTATGCATCTGGTTTTTAACTGTGCACTGTGGAATTGAACCCAGGTGGGTAAGCTTTGCAGGCAAGTGTCTTTACTACTGAGTGACCTCTCTAGCTCATAAAAACATTTTTTGAAGCATCCATTACCACAGTTTAAAACAGTCCAAGTGCAAAGCCAGGCGTAGTGGCACATGCCTTTAATCCCAGCACAGGTAGGAGGATCATAGTAAGTTCAAGGCCACCCTGAGACTACATAATGAATTCCAGGTCAGCCTGAGCTAGAGCAAGACCCTACCTTGAAAAACCGAAAAAAAAAGTACAAATTATTTTATAAAATTCTGGTAAAATAATATATGTACACACATAGATGCACATAGATAGATAGATAGATAGATAGATGATAGATAGATAGATATAGATATATGTTGTTTATAACCTGAATTATACTCTTTTAACTAAAATAAATATCCACTATTTCCTAGGTGAAAACTTAGAAGTAGTTCCATTTTCTAGGTTCCGTTGGTTATTGTTCAGAATACTTTATTGGAAATAAATTTGCATTTATGAATAATGAGTGTATATATGGGCTTTGTGAACATTCATTCATTATATGGGTTTCATTCACTTTGGTCATATTTACCCCCTAAATTCACCACACTGTTCTGTTTCCCTTCTTCCTCTCCTGCTCATCTCCTTCCTCTTGGAAGATCTCACATCCACTTTCATATCATAAATGTGATTCTATATTTGACCCTCCTGTGAATGAAAATGTGTGTAGTCATTGTATGTCTGAGTCTGGCTTATATCCTCAGCTAACTTTTTGAGTTAAGAGTACTTGCTGAACTGATAATGGCTAGCAGTTCTAATCTGCAATGCTCTGATTCCTCGTCAGGAGGTGTGTGTGACCCAAAGCTTCACAGCATGGTCAGTGAGCACTGACTGTGACCTGCTCTTTCCCCAGCAGCAGTTCAGATCGGATCTAGGAAAACAGCAGCTGGGGTCCAGGGTACCCAAGACACCTTGTGGTTACTAGACAAATGTTCTCAGGACTCTCCCCATTCTAGTCTGTTGGCCACATAGCACTTAATTCACCACCAAAATTCCTTCCTTCCACAAGAATAGAACCATTATCTAGGCAAGAGAGATGAGAATGAGTGAGTCTAGTTATTGACTTCCAGATAGATATTTTCTTACTTTCCTAATTGCTTCTTGGGTCCTGCTGAAGAACCATTTCATACGCAGATACTTTAATGAAAGAATGAGAGTCTCAGGACACCATCCCAGTACCTTTGTCTACATAAAATGTTTTAAAAAATAAATACATTAATGGAAGCTGCAAGCAAATGAATCTAGGAAGAATGTGGTTACTCCTTCAGACAAAAAAAAACCCAGTGAAACCAATAAATGCAAGTCCCTAAGGAATAAGTACCTAATTGCTCTTTTCTTCCTAAGGAGGGTGTCTCTCTATTGCGAAGACTTGATCAGGTGGGGAAAGATGCAATTGCAACGAAAATAGACATCTTCAATGGAAGCAAGATTGAGAATTCCTTTCAGGTTCTCCTCGGCTGTTTTCCTACTATAATTACGTATCTGGCATATATCTTCCAGAGTGGCCACTAATATGAAACCCCGCCGAACAAAATGTAAACGCTAAACAAGCTCTAGTGGTGGTCTTCAGCTCCCCACAGCACTCAGACTGCATTCAAAAAAATGAGTCGATGGTTTCCAGAACATTGTCAAACAAATGGCAATCCGCTCTTGAAGATGACATGGAGTGGCAAAGGAAAAGACTCCTAACTGTTGCCTTCTCCTAATTATAAATGAAACGCATTAATCATACCAATAAAAACAATACCCAAGCAGGAGTGGCCTTTAGATGATCTTTCCAGGTTTTTGTGATGAGGATCAGAGAGAAAAGGCAAAAGACAGAGGACTTGTTTCCATTCATCCAACTGCTTGGACACCGAGGGCAGCTTTGCTTCCTACCTTCATGTGAACACTTACTTATCACTTGTTTTATGATCCTATAAAGGGTGCCAGGGTTCTGGGACCACTGTTTTTAACTGATACTGAGTTTACCATTTGTAAAGTGCTCTGCTTGTTCAGAAATCAAAACAAAGTAATGGTAAAAGTAGTATTACTGTGTTTGTGGCATTTAAACCTATAATTAAGGTAGCCAAATATTTTCCATAGCCCTTTTTAATTTCAGTCACTTACAGGTATTTCACCATTTATGACTTGAAGGTAAAAACTTCCATGTCCTTGTAGACATTGCCTGAAAACACACACACACACACACACACAATCAAGTCAATTTAAATTTTGTATTTTTTTCTTAAAGAGAACAATCACTAATCTTTCTTTATGAAGAAAAGAGAATTCTATATCCCATTTGGGATTAGATTTTGAAATTAAATATATTATGCACCAAAAGTAGTCAATGTGAACTTGAAAATAATAGTTCAAAGGCAATAACATCATTCATGGGTTAAAACCAGGATCTAAGCATGCTGTGTGGAGAATTTTACCTGTGAGCATGTCTGCTACTTCAGTAATTTCTTCCCTTCTCACTTGATTGATAATTTCAGCAAATGCTTGTTTGAATACTATACAGTTTAAAATATAATGATTATTTTTAACCTTTAAAAAATAATTCCTAGAAGCATTATATTCTAAGCCTTTCCATAATAGTATGCTCATGGTCACTATGTAAAACTAATAGTAAGGATACAAAAATTTTAGATTAATTACCACCTTACAGGTATATAAATAAAATTCAGTGTTAGCTTGGTTATTACATATAGGTTTAGTTCCTCAGCTTCATGCCCATGCATATATGGGCTAAGAGGGGCTGTCTGAAATTGGAGTCAAAAAGAAAGGTAAAACTTTATCATCATTTAGGTTTTATGTATTAATTTCTGTTTAAAATATAGTAACCGAAAAATGCAGGTGACTGGGTTAGTCAGTCTAAATTATTAATGAAGATAACCCAAATAGGATATTTTTTAAAAATATGACATTCAGAGAGAAAGTAGCATATATTCTAGGATCCTTCCAAATTAAAAGTAAAGGTTATTTTTCATAGATTTACTGATAACCTTGAGTGTTTCACAGGATGAGATGATAGAAGAAACAAAAGAATGATAAAAAATTGTTTTAAAGAATTCAGGAGAACAAACCCGTAATTGAATGCCGTGGTGATAAATAGCTAAAAAGTAAGTTTGGGGGAGTAGGAATCCTTGGGAAAGTAAGCTACAATAGTTGGAAAGAATTGGTGATTGATATGTACCGGTGATGAACTATTTTAAGCCCTTTCTTCTACACTGATTCTATTTCCAGCCCATCTCCAAATGCTTTGGAACTTAACAAATCACCATTCTCTCATCCTGTGGCTTAGTGCTGGCAGGATTGACATTTCTTGGATTTTTGGGCCCCAATCCATACCTACAAAATACAAATCAGCATTTCAAAATGATCATTATATTATGTGTATGCATATGAAAGTCTGAGATGTCTGCTTAAATTCTTTAAGTGGCGTCTTATGGGTCCTGTGTCATTACATGCTAAAGCTAGAAATGAAACCTAAATTTTTAAAATGTTTTAAGAAATTTCAGGGCAAGTGGCTTTGTGTGTATTTGGCTGTATATGTTTTATATAACATTTTCCAGTGAACGATGAAAAATAATTCTGCATGAAATCCCTTTCCTAACCCAATGGCTTACTCTCATGCCGTGTAGATTATCCAAAAGTTGTCTACACTGGGCTTGTTTGGACGATTCTCCTGGACTTGTTCTTAATTCTGAAGCCAGCTGGGGGTCAGTTGAGCTTGGCTCTGCACTGCGTGTGTTCATCCTTGTGGTACTTACTAGCAGAGGCCCCAAAACAAATCAGAACTCAACCTTAAACACGTTTTTAGGTTCAGGAAGATGACCCAGACTGTCCCAAGGGCATCTGTATAAAGAATCACTCTGGGAGAGTTATAAAATCTCTACTGATTATCTCTCTCAAGAGCAGGTATACTGTTGTGGTTTGGGTTCCGCAAGCTTGTTTCCTGTCTGGTAGTGATGCAGGGACAGAATGGCCCTCTTCTTGGTGATCTGTGAGAACCACTGGCTGCTAGGGTTCTAAGAGCAATTACCTGTCTTTCTGCCTTGACCTGGGAGCCCTATGTCTTCTACAAGCATGCATGAAACTGGAGTCGGCGTATTTCGTTTTCATAGTTCTTGTCAGGAATAAGCCAGAATGTATGTATGAAGGAATGTGGTGAATTGGAGGTCAGTAAAATATTCATCAATCTTGATTTATTTTCTGTCTTCCATAAATTTCATGTTCCTCTCACTTGAAAAAGATTAACTTCCCTTTCTATAAAACCATTTATTAGAGAACGTCAGGTGCTTGTCTCTTGTTCTTCTATGATGTTTCCTTGAGACAGAGTCTCTCATTGAACTCAGAGTTGCTGTTTATGGGGTCAGATTGGCTGCCCAGGCCAAACCCAGGATTCTTCTGTCTCTGTTTCCACTCCCCACAACCCCCCACCCCCACTCAGGCCTGGAGTTCAGCCATGCATGTCTTTTTTATGTGGAATTTAGGGCATGAGCTTGGGCCCCCTCAGGCCCTCAGATTTGCATGGAAAGTAGTCTTTCCTGCTGAGCCATTTCCCCAGACCCAACCGATACTTTATAGATGTGAGAACTGAGGCTTATCCAGGGTCTTTGCCACTGGGCCTGAGCTTCACCCTCCAGCCCTCCGCAGACATATCCAGATAACATATCCCTTCAGAGAATGGGAACTGTTTCAACAATAGAGGAGGAGGACAGCACAGGCCAGGACAGTCCACAGACCTCAGACTTTTAGGTTCAGCATTTGCTTCTGGGCAAAAGAGCTCTGCCAAGTCCCTCATCCTCTCTAGTAGGGAGAGAAATCCCTAGAAAGATCCTGCTTTTTATTTTTCTTGAAGGTGGGAGAAAAACACATTTTCAAATTACTCCTGCTGTCAAAGTTCAGGCTTGGGTTTGTAGAGCTTGGTCTTGCCAAAGTAGAAAATCAAAGTAAATGGATTTCCATTTGTAAATTTTGTTTCCACATAATGGGATTAGAAAGACCATTCACATTAAACAAACAAAAACATCAGTTTCAGCATTGAGACAGATAGAACAGTAAATTGCCCATGCACCAACTCTGAAGTTCTGTGAGAAAAGACGGTTTTAAATGGCTTGAAGAATCAATAATCAGGCCTTGTAGGACTTTTTTCACACCTACCCTTTATTTGAGGCACATGCCTTAAGGAGGAAGAAGAAGAAAGTCTACAAAAGCAGCGGTGTAAAGTCTGCAGTGCGGGTGCTTGGACAGCAGTTAGAAGATAGGGCTTCCCAACCTAAACCTCTCCAGATGTGAGGTGTGACTCAGGCCAGGAAACAGTACCTCCCTGGAAAATCTCATCAACACACAAGAGAAATGTGCGACACTACTCTTCAGAATAGAGAGCAATAAAACTTTTTTTGGCTTAAATTTTATCAAGTAAATCAGCTTCTGATTAGGAATTTGATCACTCCTCTTAGGACCCTTTGTCTGCTGGACACAAGACTTGTAACAGAAACTGCATGTTTAAATGAGGCTTGTTTGCATCGTTTCCAACAACCACCGCCACCACTTTCTTGCCAGGGCTTTCCTTGACCCTTGACTTAAGAGCTCTGTGATGGCTAGGTTTTGTTGTCAACTTGGATCTTTTTAATTATCTTGGGTGGGTCTCTGAGGATGTTTAGAGGAAGGCAGCCTCTCAGCAAGGGGCAGAAGTAAAGAAGCTCAAAGAAGCTGGAAGTAAACATCCTTTCCTGTGTGGGCCATGCAGGAAGGAAATTCCAGAGACTCGGGAAACCATTAAGTGTGGGGAAGGGTCGTAAGACCCCACCTTAAGGCTATATAAAGGGGAAGAAATTCTCTTTGGCCCTCCTGCCTGTTTCCTGTTCTGTGTGTGTGGTGTTGGTGATGGGTTTTTCTCTCTGCTCGGACCTGTGAAAGGGGAGCAGCCTCTTTTGCATTCTGGAACTTCCCCTGTATCTGTAGCTACAAATAAATCCTTTCCTCCCCCAAACTGTGCCTGGTTTGAAGATTCATCCCAACAGCATGTGGCTGACTACGACAAGCTCCCTATATGTAAATCAGAGGAAGTATATGAAATTAATGAAAAGATACTGAAGGGGCTGGAGAGATGGCTCAGCAGTTAAGGTGTTTGCCTACAAAGCCTAACCCAGATTTGATTCCCCAGGACCCACGTGAAGACAGATGCACCAAGTGGCACATGCATCTGGAGTTCTTTTTCGGCAAGTGTAGCTACTGGTGGGCTTATTCTCTCTCTCTCTCTCTCTCTCTCTCTCTCTCTCTCTCTCTCTCTTCTATCCCTTTCTACTTGCAAAGAAATAAATAGAAAGAGCATTCTATTTATCATTTTTTGTGGATTTTCTTACATAGAATTTCAATATCCAGTAAAATGTCTGTGTCCTTCAGTAGCGTCATGGGAAAGGAGAGGGAGGAAGATCACGTTAGAGTTGACATGGTCACTCACGGTCTCCACGAAGAGGAGAGGGCTGATGAAGCAGGGAGGAGCGAATCAATGGACCAGAGCTTTACACATAGCATTCAATAGAAAGTAGCGACAGCGAGGTTTGATGTAGAATTAGATTAGAATGGGGGTCGGAAAAATGGAATTAAGAGCCTAGCTTAAGTCAGTGGCAAAAAAGTTAAGAAACTAAGTCAGTGTATGTTGGCAATACAGTATCTAAGCAATGAGTCTTAAAGGCCTAAAAATAAATAAATAAATCTGTGTGATCCACAAATACAAGTAGAGGAAGTTTAGATTCACCTGGTTTCAGGGTAATCACCTTAAAGCATACGTATCACCACGTGAAATTAGCAATCCATTGAGGCTGGTGTTAGAACATGATTTCAAAATTCACATTTTAAAATTGTTTTAAATGTGGCATGATTTCATAGATGTGTGAAATATAATTTTTTAAAAAGTCAAATACAGAAAAATAGGACAGAAGTTACCAAGGAATGGGGGGGGGTAATGTAGGTCAAAGGGGACAGCAGAATGAACAAGTGTAGATATTCAATGTATATCATAAGCATTACAGTCAGCATTATTGAGCTGTAGACATGTATCTTGCTGAAATATTAGATTTTTAGGTCTTGTTGTACACACAAAAACAAAGATAAATATATAATAAAAATATATAAAAATACTGTAGTATCTTTACTATATATGTATATTAAAATATCATGAAGTTTAGAACTTAAACTTATACAGTAAAAAGAACTGTAGGTAAATACTAGAACTAAAAGAAATGAAATTGCTTCTACAGACTACTTTGAAACCAAATGCGAAAAATTATCAAAACCACCTTTCATGTGTGTCAATGTTCACTCTCAAAATTTTACTCTTAGTTCATCATTATTTTAAGAAAGAAATTTCTCTGGCAATCAGACATTTTAGAAAAATATAACATGGAACTGTGGGATCAGTTATCTTTTAGACCAGAAATTTGGAGAGAATTATGCTTGAAAGGTCTCCCTCCCACTGGGTATCATCGTCAGCTCACCCTCTGCTGGGATGAACCTCCAAACCAGGCACAATTATGGGAGGAAGAGATTTATTGAAGTCACAGATCCAGGAGAGGTTCCATAATGGCAAAATAGGCTGGTCCTCTTTCGCAGTCCAAGCAGAGAGAGAAACCATCACCAGCACCACACACACAACAGCAAACAGACAGGAGAGGGAAGAAAGGAAGGGAGATTTCCTCCGCTTTATATAGCCTTAGGGCGGGGTCTTGCAACCCTTTCCCAGACTTGTTGACTTCCTTAGTCTCTGATATTTCCTTCCTGTCTTGCTCCCTTGAGCTTTTGTACATCCTGTCTCTGAGGGCTGTCTTCCTGTAATCAACCTCAGAGACCCACCCAAGATTACTAACAGGTCAAATTGACAAGAAAACCTAACCATCACTGTGGGCTTTACAACACTCTAGAGGGGTCATCACCTCACTGATGGGACCTGAGTAACTGCAGTCAATGCCCCACTTATAAAAACGTACTTCTCACCTTTAATTTAACTTACCACCTCAAATTCCAAAGGTTCCCTTGCCGTGGGCCCAGGCTCTGTACACTTTTCCCACCTGCAAAGCTGACAGCACATACTTTTGAAACCAGTAGCCGTTCCCTAGGGAGTTGGTGCTGAAACAATCAGGGTCTCTGGCATCTCATGTCTGCTTTGAGCGCCCACACTCTGGAAATGCTTGCAAGACCTACACCAATTCCACAGCTCTTGCCTCATCAGTCCCTTTGGACTTTCTTCTAGGATGTTGTAGACGGTGGTGGTTTGAAAGTAAATTCTCCCCCAAAGGGCTTCTTAGAGTGCAGTTGGGGAAGGTGGCGGAACCTAGCTGAGGCTGTGTAACCTGGCATCACTTCTTGTTTGTCCCTGATTGAGGAGTCAGTGTGAGCGACCAGCTTCCTGCTCTCACCACCACTCCATTCCCTCCCTGCCATGGTGGACTGTATTCCTGGTAACTGTGAACCAAAATAAGCTCCTCAGTTTTTAATCTGCTTCTTGACGGGTGTTTGTTCACAGCCACAAGCGAACTATTACACGTAGCATCAGTAGACAACCACCTCCAAAGCAAACACGTGCACATTCTTTTCCATCTCTTATCATATGCAAAGAGATTTTCCCATGACAGGGAGTCATGATAGGAAGTCACTTCCCAGAGGGAAGAAAAGGGACCGTCAAAAAAGAATCATCTAAAAAAATAAATAAATAAAATAAAATATAAATTTTAACTGGGAAAAAAAAACATGGCTTCTATATAGTAAAGAGAAACACAGAAGCCTGGTTTCCTGATGATCACAGGATATTTTTCTAACTCAGAAAAATATCAATAGAAAAAAAAAGTCATCATCTACTTTTACTATGTAGAAAGTATAGTTGTGAAATCTACTCTATTTTTCAATTGCGTTCTCTTAAATTTCTAGCTGAGAAAAAAGCTCTTCCAGGTTGCTGGCAACATGTCCATTGTCAGTTCTGAGTTCTATGTTCAGACGTTTGTGACCTTCCTGTGCCTTCCCAGATTCCTCTGTGGAAGGCTGAAATGAGCCCGATCATGGGATGCGATGCAAACCATATGCCGTTTCGCAGCCGGAACCTCGTTTTCTACGTGGCCCTGCTCGCAATTACTCCTTTCTTCTGACTTCCTGGCCTCCTGGAACCTCAGCCTGATTTCCACATCTGCCCCTTACCCCCTTGGTGTGTGAGCAGTCCCTTCCCAGCTTCTTGGACTTGGCCCTCCACACATTTCTGGAATCTGTTCATTCCTTTGGTTTTGGTGACATCTATCCCAAACCCACAACCTGCTACCGTTCCAGTCTGTTCGCAAATACTCACCAGATGGGGAAGGGCCCCCAGAATGGCAATTCAATGCAGAGGAGGAATGATTATTTTCACATCAAATACCACGTATTATCCTTGAATTAAGTGAGCTTGAATTTCTGGTTTATTTGTATTCAATTATGATTTTTTAAATGTCAAACCTAACGCTTTTATGTTGTCATATGTTCTTTTGCCATCCAAGACAGGTCATCTATGGTGTATGAAAAAGAAAATGCATTTCCATAGGCAAGGGCATTAAAGAAGTCCAGGTTTCTAAAATATCTGTTTTATTTAGGAAACAAATACAATAAGAGTGCATGAAGTATATTTATACAAAAAGCTGAAACATGATTATGAAGTATGATATCACTGGGGGTTATTGGGTTAAGATCTGGAACTCTGGTGCTTGCTGTGTTATTGTAAGCTTAATTTAATGACGCTAAACTGATTCTGGGGATGACTCTAACTCCAATAATCCTGAACCGTCTTCATTCCATCCTTCTTAATCTTTTTGAAGCTAGGCAGAGATGGAAAAAAAATGAGAATCCTAACAGGCCTAAGAGAGATTGCCCAAGCGCTGCACCACTTTATAAGGGAGCACGTGTTTATTCTTTGGAAGTGACTGGAAATGACTTCACAATGGATCTTAAAATGTATCCATTAAATATTATCCCAATTGTACAATGATCCTACCTATTAAGGTGAAGCATACTGAGTTAGTTGCTATTGTTAGCTGCTGGGAAATAAAATAAATGATTTGGATACCTGAGAGAATTCTTCAGATAGCCAGCAAAGTTCTGAAGGTCAGCTCCATGAACAGTGATGTCAGGATCTGTAAGATAAAGTCTAGTATGTTGTTAGCTATTTACGTTCTGTCTTTCTACCACCTAAAATGTTTATGGTTATATGGTTAGAGTATTTGAATTAGTATGTATTTCTAGGGAATCGTACATTCCTTTTTATTTATTTTTCAAGCAGAGAGAGAGGCAGAGACAACAGATAGACACAGAGAGAGAGAGAGAAAGAGAGAAAGATAGAGTACAGGAGTGCCAGGGCTTTTAGCATCTGCAAACAAACTCCAGATGCATGCAGCACTATGTGCATCTGGCTTTACAGGGGAATTGAACCCTGGTCGTTAGCTCTGCAGGCAAGCACCTTAACCACTGAGCCATCTCTCCAGCCCTCTGTTTCTTTGTTTTGTTTTGTTGTTTGTCTGTTTGTTTTTTCGAGGTAGGTTTCACTCTAGTCCAGGCTGACCTGGAATTCACTATGGTCTCAGGGCGGCCTCAAACTCACAGTGATCCTCCGACCTCTGCCTCCCTAGTGCTGGGGACCACAGTTTTCCTGTTAGACTGGTAACCCTAGTTTCTTTATTCGTGTCATTTCAAACTTCTGGGCTTGAAAAGCGTGAACTAAGGAAACAACTTCTTTTACAATGGTTAATTTGTTCTTAATTATGTGTGTGTGTACTCCTTTGTGAAGGAATCTACATTTTTATGTATTTTTCATTTACATTGCTGTCTGCACTCTTGTTTGGATATGAAATGTACTAAAGGCGTGGCTTCTGCTGCTTGCGACATTGAAGAGGTGATTGGATCCCGAGGGCACTAACTGCATTAATGAGCCCATACGAGGTGCTTCTTAACTGGAGGAATGTCTCAGAGGGCCTGTGTCTCTGCTTCGCTCTGACCATGAGGTGAGCAGGTCAGCTCCATCGCGCCCTTTCTTAATGGGGCGCTTCATTCACCACGGACCACAGAGGGGGGCAAAGTGACCATAACTGAACCTTCTCAGACTGCATCCAAACAAATCCCTCCTCTTGAAGCACTTCTCTCAAGTACTTATTACTGAGAAAAATTAAACCTAACACACTTTCTGAATTGCCACCAGTTTGCAGAATGATACTTCTGTTTGAATCTACAATCCTTATTTTCTGTGACCAAAATATTTACAAATATTAAAATTTCTATTTGATTTATAATTGTACACTGAATCCACTTGTACTCTGAATGAACAAACATAATTATCTGTTTCTTTCTTTCTCTTTATTTCAATAACATTTTTCCTGAGATAGCTTGAATTGGCTATTAACCAATTGCAAGTTCTTTGATTAAAGGATCTAAGCCTATTTACATTTTGATTAATAAAATAAGAATAAAAGAAGAAAAAAATCTCCCTAATAGACTTTGATTTGCAGGCTAAACTAGTTCAGTATAACCTTGTCTTCAAATACATGTATTTTTATTTCTGAGTTTTAAATATGTAGTTTTCTCCATAGATAATACTATGAATTATGTTTAAGAAAAACTTATGAACTGAATTGTAAAACTACATTCAAAATTTTTATTTAATTTTTGTATGATTTCCTTGTCTACTTTATTACTAAGTTCTTACTTAAAGTTGGAGGGATCAGCCGTGTCGTAATTTTTGATCCTCTGTGCTTTTTTTTTACTGACTTTGTTAAATTGTTTGATAACAAAAAGTTAACTTACCTTTCAAAGACTTGCTTTAATGTTTCAATTTGATAGCACACACACACACACACGTATGTATATTTAGTTATCTGAGTACACAGAAATTGAGTCTATCTACTCCTGGAGAGACCCATGCTCAGAGCAAACACTCCTTGGACAGACGCTGCAGATCCATGTTACTAAAAGCCTGTCCATGTTTCCTGTACTCTCTCAACTCATAAGGAATGCTACACGACAGACAAGATGCTATTAGACCATAATGGCCATGGGGAGAGCTAAACTTTGACCAAATAGGGGAAAACAGCCCAACACCAAAATACATATTACTAATAATAGTAATACATATATACATATACATATAGCTATTAGTATATATAATATATGCTCTTATACATAGTATATAATAATAGCAATATACATACATATATGACATCTCCACACAGTAAGAAAAACATTGAAAATTGCAAAGAAAATTATGGAATATTTGCACATATTTTCTTATGATTCTGAATCCTTATGAGTTTTTTAGAAACATTTTTGGTGTTTCCAGTCTCTGTATTTTAACCTCGGCAATGTCTGAGTAGGAAATGAAGTTTGTTCACTGGATGAAATATAATTTAATGTATATTTACTGTACAGTATTAACATTATTTTCTAATGACACTGTGAATCCTTAACCCTAAGCAATAATTTTGCCAATCATTTCTATTAATAAATCCAAATCCATCAGTGGTTTGAAATGAATAAATGTTTGTACCTACTTAAATTTGTTACTTACATTGGTTCATTAAAATGAAATCTGTCAGAGAAGTCATATATATTAAAATTATGAAGATCATGCTGTGCATATGATTTCTTTCAGGGGGCGTGATAGCAAACCAAAAGCTAATTGATGATTTTCAGTGGTTTTTGCCCTGTTAATAAAATGTCCAATGAATGAAACATTACTCCTTGTCATCAAGTTTTGGGGAGGTGATTTTGATGAGAATACAAGCCACAGGAAAACAATGGCTGAATGTTTATATCTCCCCCAAATCTGCACGTTGAAATCCAATCCCTACTATGTTGGTATTTGGACAGTGGGTCTTTGGAAGATAATTAATATCGTTGTAAGACTGGTTCAGAGAGCTAGCTCCTAATTCTTCTGTGGTGTGAGGATGCCACGTCATGCTGTCCTTCTGTAAACTGGAGGAGGAGCTGTCGATGCTGGTATCCTGATCATGGACCTACAGCCCCAGAAATAAATGTGAGAAATAAACGTTTCTTGCTTCTGTCTCCTAGTCTGTGGTCATTTGTTACAGCAGCCTGGACTCAGGGTCTCATTTACTGACTCATTTAATTGTCATACATGTTAACTTCTGAAAGACCAAGCAAGCTTGAGTAAGAGCTGAGACAGAAACATGTTACATTTGTAACACACACATGTTAAACACAGTTGACTTTTTAAAGTAATCCAAGAAACACAAACCCATATTCTCTTATAGAAATATATTTAGACATAATTGACAAGGTGAAAATTCCCCTTAATTCAGGATCTAGCAGTATCTGTTAGCAATCCAAAGCATGCCAAAATATTTTTTAAACCCTCCTCACAAGATAAGGATTTAGTATATGGTCTACTGTCTTGCAAAATTAAACAGATATAAATAACTCGGAATACACCTTTTAAAACTGAGGAAACCTCACTGGTGCCGTCTGTAGCAGTAACTTTTATTTACAAGACAAGGCATTCATCACATTCTATCTGCCCAACACTGCTTTCGTGAAAGCAAAAGAAATGAATATCTACTCCAGCTCCTTAAGTAAGTGTCTGATTTCACACTTTCCAAAGAAGTGCTGACTTTCTGTTTGAGGCCACAGACATTGAGAAAGTCCTTCAGAGATCTTCATTATCATAAAAATATGAAACATAACAGCAAGCATGCCAGACAGAATAAAACTGTCACAAAAAGACTCAACAGCTATGTAGAGTGATTCAAAATACTCCCTGTGTCTTTATTAATTCCAAATGAACACATTAATTTTGCATGAAGACATTAATGAGCCATAGAAAATATTAACTAACCCATGAATGAATGAATGAATGAATGAATACAAACTATTCCTAGGCATTATGCTAACGGCCCGGTATGGTGTTTTCTTTTCTTTAACATTGTTTCTCTGCTCCTGAAATTGTACCGACATCTCTGTACACATGGAGGCATCTTTTTGTTCTTTTACACATTAGTTTTTCTTTTGACTTCAGAAACAATAACTCTGCAGTAGACCATTCCTGGTTACCATGTAAGTCAACACAGTGGATACTGAGTAATTTGTTTAACTGCTATGTAATATTCTAGCATATGATTGTTTGATCGAATGTGTATGGTGATTAGTGTATGTGTTTGTGTAGGCTATTCAGAGATCCTCTCTGCTACAATCAACAATGTTGAAATAAACATATCTGAGCATGTAACCTTATCAATTTATTGCTGTGGAATGGATTTTTAAAGGTGAGCTTGCAAAGCCAGGAATGGGTATATTTCACTTTTTGTAGTATTAAAAGATTATTATCCAAAAATACCTTGTAATTTTTGTCTGATGGGTGTTGGAGTTTAGTACCTGTGCTGATTTAAATTGTGTCCCCCATGAAGTCATGTGTTCTGAATGCCTGGTTCCCAGCAGGTGGCAATTTGGAAGGCAGAGCCTTGCTGGAGGAGGTAAGTTCCTCAGGGCTGGCTTTGGGGTGTTATAGCCAGGTCCCCCTTTCCAGGGATCGGCTTACTCTCCTGCTGCTGTTTTCCACTTGCTATAGCAGAAGTGATGCCCAGCCTCTGTTCATGCCGTGTTTTTCTCTGCCATCATGAAGCTTTCCATTGTTCCTATGATGAAAAGATAACTACACTAGGACCTGATTCTTCCTCATTCAGGCTGGGTTGACCCTCATAGTGTGTGATGATTTCTCAGAATGTTGTATCATGATGGATTCCCATTGCTCACACCAGGAATCTACTGGACATCCCCCCTCCTTCTATGCTCCCTTTTCTTCTCTGTGTCTTCTCTCCTGACATCCTGTACTCAGCCAGTCCTTCCCAAATGTGTCTGTTGCATTGAAATTCTTGTCTCACTGTCGAAAATCTGGACAAAGCAAACTGCAGGTTCTTTACCAGAAACCCTATAAGAAAACAGCCTTTATTACCATTTATTCTTAATCTTATTCCCATTGTCAGGACAGGGAAGACAGTACCTAATAATGAAAAGGAAGTTCGTTGAAGGAATATCATCATTTAACTCAACAAGCTGGAGAAGCATTTTCCACATCTTGTCATCCATCACTCCAGGGCTCATGGTCTTCACATTGAATAACAGAGCTTTCCTACCATAACACAAAATACTTTACATATTATGTAAAATTGAAATTTCTGTGACAAAATCAATCCTGTCATAATTCTGTATTCTTACTTAAATCAAAAAAATTCATTTGTGTAGATGTATTGCTCGAGTCCGCTGTATTTATATTCTAAGCCCTGAAGGCTTTGTGATTATTAGCGACAACTTGGTATTTACAGCTCGTTCTCTCTCTCTCTCTCTCTCTCTCTCTCTCTCTCTCTCTCTCTCTCTCTCTCTCTCTCTCCATGGTATAGGTTAGTTGAGTCACATCCAAACAATGAAATACAGATTCCAAAGAAAATCCCAAAGAACCTTAACCTTGAATTCAGTAGGAGCAGTCCTAGTTACTAGGACTGAACATGGTGTGGAGATGTGCTATTTATTGATATGTTGGTGACGTAACAGAAAAGATGAACTCCTCAGTTTCCACAGGTTTCCACAGTGACTGAATACAACACTGGTCACACTGAAGGACTGCTCCACTCAATGCTGACTGACACACAAGGACATTTATGACATCGCCTAGATCTAGGTCTTATGGTCCTTGAAATCTCGGAGCAGTAGTTAAGGTCTCAGATGAGCACAGCTCTTTTTCTCACTGGTTATAAGGGACTTCTTGCTATGTGTGTGCATCTAACATATAGATGCATTCGGAAAGGGGGCTGTTTGTCTCAGGACGGTCCTGGCAATCCAGTCCATCTCAAGTGGACATTCTGAGTAAGTTTTGACCACTTCATTTGTGTGTTTCTTTGAGATGGAGTCTCTCTGTCCACAGAGTTGCCTCTCTCTCTCTTTCTCTATCTCTCTCTCTCTCTCTCTCTCTCTCTCTCTCTCTCTCTCTCTCTCTCTCTCTGTGTGTGTGTGTGTGTGTGTGTGTGGTCAGTCTGAAGGACCAGTAAGTCCCAGTGATTCTCTGATCTCTTTCCTCCCCACCCCATAGAGGACTGAGGTTACAGGTGTGTGTAGCCATGCCTGGCTGTTTACTCAGGTGCTGGACAATAGGTGAAGCGGGCGGGCCCCTTTATGTCAGGCCCGTATGGTTGCATGATGAAGCATCTTTCCAGTACCATGGACTGTTTTCGAATGGCATAGACTTGGTTGTTACAAGATAAAATAGTGATGTAAACTTTATTATGAGTAGCTATGTGCAATTTAAATATTGCTTTGAAGATTGGAGGGATAGAATGTTGTCTGTTGACACAGGAACCTTGGGTAAAATAATGCTAGATTCCCTGGAAAGGAAGATATCCTAACAAATTAGTATTATAGATGCCAAGTTCGTATTTCATGAATGAATGAGGAAATAGGTGTGAAAAGTACACAGTAACCTGATTGAGGAATTAAGCCCAATCCCTAGAACCCATGTAAATACTGAACATGGGTGGTGTGTATCTATAAGCCCAGCACTGGGGAGGTTCAGACAGGTAGATACAGGCAGGTTTCTGGCCAACCAGTCTAGGTTTATAGAAGAGCTCTAGGCAAATGAGAGACCCTTTCAAAAAGATGTACAGTTTACCTGAGTGTGGCACCAGAGGTGGTCCCCTGGCCCCTACCTGCCTTGAACACCTGTGCACGCATACCCACACATGTGTATCCACCCACATACAGACACGCACATGAACACACACTATATACCTATTACACACAAAACTGAATGTTCAGGCTACAGAGAAGACTCAGTGGATAAAACTCCTTCTGCACAAGTATGAGTAGCTGAGTTTGGATCCCCAGAACCCACGTAATCCCAGAATTCTTAGGGAAAGAAGGGAAGCAGAGAGAGAACTGCACGGGAACTCATAGGCTGCCTTCCTTTGTGAACAGAGCAGCGCAACACCCAAAGTTGTCTTCCGGCCTGCACATGCGTAAACATGCCCATGACCCCCCACCCCACACACCCAAAGCATGAATTCTCACTGAAGACACACCAAAATTAGTAGAAATACTTATAATGGACTTTAGGGATTATAAGACGCTAAGAAGTGTTATGTTTACTCACTGATGCTTTATGTGTATTGTAGCACGAGCGGCTCTCCCCCCCACTTCATGAGATTAGCCCATTTTGATGGCATGTCGAGATATAGGGACCCCTATCCTGGGAGATGCCCAATGGCTCTAGGAATGCTGAGTGATCCTGGAAGAGCTCGGCAATGGCTCTTGCACGAGTGCTTCAGAAGAGAAGACAGGCGTCATCCTGTCTCAGCGGAACAGTCCTTAGCTGCAGACTTAGTGTGTGTCACTCAGTGGGTGCCGAGACTCGCACTGCTCACTGATTTTGGCTGGACTTGCTGATGGGTGCAGATGCACGAGGTTTTAAAAAGACCCAAATCACTAGGTCTTTCAATGACACCGTATGTTTGGAATTTTCAGACACATTTTACTGGAAGGAGCAAGGGATTTAAAGAACTGGGGTCAGATCTAGTGACGGTTCCCTTCAATGGAAGAAGGTCCTGATGGAAGTCGCTGTGTATCAGAAGTTAGAGTCCTATCACAGCTACACGTGCTAATTATGATACTTAGGCCATTAGCAAATGAACAACATTATTTAGATTTTGCTGTGGAAAACCACCTCAGGCCATGTGGCATCGTATGGAGTGACGGCACATAGCAGTTTGCGGTCTAATCCCACGAGCTCACCCAACCCTGCCTCAGACACACTCCATCTGGACTCACTTATTAAGGCACATTAGTGTTCCACACAGGACTTGAAAAGTGCCACCTCAAGAGGCGTGGTGACGGAAACAAACATCCCTGAGTCTTATTAAGTTTGGCACAGAATGGAAAACATGATGTTGTGGTAGGCTGTAGTGAAACTTATCTAATGAGCAATAAACATTTATGAATGACCAGAGTTGCCTTTGAATCTTGCTTTCAGAAACACACACAATGGAGTCGGAAAGATCAAGAGTGAGAAATTAGAAAATATCCAGAGGTTCCTGTAATCTTATCAGCCCAAGTCTGTTGCTTTTTTTTAAGCTACCATCCATTCATATTCTCCCAGTGCCGAGGAATATGCAGCCTGGAGAGAGATGAGACCACAAGGTCAAACCCAAACCGCTCCTCGGTGCACTGATCGCACTGAAGACTGATGCCCTCAGTCACCTAGAATCTTCGAGGCCCTTCAAGAGAAAGGAAGAAATAACACTGACGGGCTGCAGCTGTCACTTGGCTTATGAGCCGTGGGGTGGCAAGCTGGCGTTTCCTGACCCAGCTCAGTCACTGCCCACAGAGAACAGTCCTTGAGACTTGAAAAGCAAGCTGGTTTCAGGAAATTTTGCCAATTATTCAATCTAATCTTTCATTTGTCTAATGACTTCCTGATTGCCCACCTAAATGGGCTTCCTTCTCCCTTTATCTTTATTTGTTGTTTAATTTTTATTTACCTTAGCGGTTTCTTGGTCTAGGTTTGGCTAATTTAATCTTTCCTCCCAAGTCATTGGCTCTGACCTCCTGAAGGCACAAGGCCAAAGGCCAAATGACTTGAAATGTCAGTCAGTGAATGAGAACTCTCAGAAGTTAGTGAGGTGGGTGTCGT
>PVHP010019113.1:0-32299 GCA_004024765.1 Zapus hudsonius
GCTTTTCTGTTATCTTTTCTTGGGCTGCTTATCTAACTAAATAGTAAAAGCTCTGTGAACTTTCTGACACGTGTTTTCCCCACACTGGTGGCAAGAAAACTTTATGACTTCCCACATCCAATTTCCCCATCCAACTCCCCTTTTCCTGATCTACTGAATTAGAATAAATGTGTAACTAAAATTTAATTCTGTCCCTGTGGACAATTCTTTGGCATTAGAGGACAAGAACTTGGAGTAGGAGGAGGGGGAAGGGAGGATTCCAAAACTCTCTCTCTCTCCCCGCGTTGCTTACAATTATTAATTAGCAGCAACCCGTATCATAACTATGATTAGGTATCAGTTCGAATTCTTGAGAGCAAGTTAATGATATAATAAATAATGTTTGGATCACTGAATATTAATTCTGGAAAAAGCCTGGTATGGTGGTACATGCTTTTAATCCCAGCACTCAGGAGGCAGAGGTAGGAGGATTGTGGTGAGTTTGAGGCCACCCTAAGACTACATAGTGAATTCCAGGTCAGCCTGAACTAGAGCAAAACCCAACCTCAAAAAAAACAAACAAACAAAAAAGTTAAGGGGAATCCATAACTCACTTCTCATACCAAAATACAGTCCCATCATGATTAGAGTTTCAATACCAGAAGATATGAAGCCATAAAACTCCCAGACATTTGCTTCCACATCCATTTACAAATGCCTGGAAGGATCCCCAAGGAAGTGAGGCACTGGTCACCCACAGAGAGGTGCTAGGTGCCTAGGACTGTGTCAGAGGGAATTTTCAAACATTGTGATACACACAAATTCAAAAAGAAAGAAACCAGAGAAATTGAGATTTTTTTCCCCCTTGTTGAGATTACTGAACAGAGAGTCTTTAGGCATTCTGAGGGACAAACTCTTAGTCTACCTGGAAAGCATTCTTCTCTCTTTCCTTCCCTCCCAGAGCAGGCTGGAGGAGCAGATAGGGAATGGATGAAGGGACAGGTAGGGAACCTGGAGAGAGGGAGGGACAGCTTGCTGAAAAAGCTACCCCCCCCACACATACACTTTATCATTCTGCACAATGCTTAGCACAATACCAACACTTAGTAAGGATTCATTATATATCTGAAATAAGTGAAAATGTTTCTCCAGGTTAAATGTGATATAAAGAATCCCAGTTTTACAGTGGGATGAGGGAGGGGAGAGGGAACATAAGAGTCTAACCTCCTGAACTATGATGGATATGCAATATGTTCATACAGTAAGGTTCTCAGTTCATTTTACACACACACACACACACACACACACACACACACACACAGACGCACGCACGCACGCACGCACATCCCCACTTCCACAAAGCAGCCTCAAGCGCTCAGGACACTGGATCGTTTCAGCTCTCACATATTGCTGCTCTCTGTTCTCCATTTGGAAAACCGAGGACCAGCCTGCCAGGCATACCCTGGTCTGGACACAGCACACCCGGGCATGGTTTCCTCCTTCCAGGTTCATTTGGTCTCACCTGTCTGGTCTCCTCAGTGGACCTCATCTCTCCCTTCCCAGTAATTCTGACTCTGCATCCACCACATGTCAGTCCCTGAGCCTTAGAATATTCGTGAATGCTCCAGAGAGGCAGAAGAATGCTTTCAAGGATTGTCCCCAAGTGCCACAACCTGGCCCACTGCTGGGTCATAGGGTAGCTGTGAGACTTCGGGCACTTTGCTGTCTTCATTCTCATCTGCAGCCTGGGAAACTGCATTTGAACAATGACAACACAAACAACAAACAACAAAAACAGAAACCTCAGTTGTGTGCATATCCGTTAAATGCTTGATGTTAGGAGAAATTTCTTTCTTCCTTCTCTTGGTTTTCTGTTTCTCTTTCATTCCTTAACCTTTTCAGTCTAGTTTTCCCATTTCCTATGCAGACCTTTCCTTCACCCCTGCAAGAGAGCAGCTTGCCTGTGTTCAATTGACAGACATATGTGTCCCCAGGGAATGTTCCTTGCTCATTTGGTCACCTCTCCTGCAGCTTCAGCTGGCTTGTCTTGGGCCTCTTAATGGGGATGGGATTTTGTGCAAGTCATTTTGGCTGCCTGTCTTGACTGGAGAGGGGAAGCTTTGGTGCATGTGAAGGAGATGGATCCACGTTCTGGCCAGCAAGCCCTCGTGTATCATTTGAGAGTTTGAGAATTAGCCCCAAATCAGCAATGCCTCTCAATCCTGGCAGATTTTTTAAAGTCTTTAAGTTTCACCCTTAATAGAAATAAACTCTGCAGCCATGTGGCCCCCAAGAATAATTTTAAGTCTTTGGAAAATGATTCTCTATTATTTGATGGCTGATTTGGTAGAAGTGATATTATACCTACTCACTAATTTTAATACTCAGATTATGGGAGAGCCATTCATTTTATATTTATGTTTTATTTTACGAGCCTGATTTAAATAAAATGCTAGCTGGAGTTGCATTAGACTTCTCTGAGTGGAGTCTCCGCAGACTTGGAAAGAATATAACCTGACTGTTCCGAGCAGAGACATGAAGTATAACTCTGTTCTCGACTCTTTCAGAGATACTTTTTTTTTTTTGGAGGTTTGTTTTTGGTTCTCTTCCAATTTGCATGTTTACCAAAATCCCAAGGAAAGAAAAAAAAACATTACATTTTTTCTATAATCCATTTAAGTCAAAAATGGAGAAGAGAGAAAAATTTGTAGCTTTCAAACACCATTAGTTTGCTAATGATAGCTTTCATCTGACGACAGCTCTCACACTGATAAGAAGCTGCAAACCTCCACAGTGAAGGAAGAGGTCCATTTATAGGCAGCCCCCGCTCTGTCTCTGCAGCTTGCACATGTTTTCAAACATAATTTCATGCCTGCTTTCTGACAGCTCATTAAACAAAGGCCTCTTGGTGGCTATATTGCCCGTCTCCCTGCTGAGAGTGGAGCATATTTACGGCCTTCGCAGATTGCTGGCTGCTGGCGCCTTCTCTTGCCCGTGGCCTGCCTGCCAACTGCTTATCAGTCTCCCAGCAAAGGTGACATCGTCTTCGTTTGTTTAGGTGGCGATGGTCCTGGGTTTGACCCTTGGAGGCCAGCAGCCGGCTGATTAGGAGGGCGCCTGCAGCAGCTAGATAAAGGCTGGCCAGGCTGCCTGCTGCCCGGGAGCACACACTGGCAGTTCCTTAGCTGACAGCTGGCAGTGGAGACCTTGTGGGATTTCTGCCTCAGAGAAAGCAAACAAGGCTTAGGGAGAGCTGAGGGGCTGGGAGGGGGGCTGTGTACAGGGGTGATCACAGGGCTGGTTCCTAATGACCTGCCTCTTGACTGCCATTAAACCCACATTGCACATCCGAACCCATAAAAGGCCCTCTGAATGCGGCATCTTATACTGAGTCCCCCCCCCCCTTTTTCTTGCTCTTGCCAAAAGCCTTTTGCTGGGGATCTAGGGGGACAAATGAAGACATCTTGGATGCAGTGAAAGGCTGCAGGCTGTAGCCATCTGCCATTTCAGGAGCCGGTAACAGGTTTCCGCCTCTGCTGTCTCCTGAGGTACTGTGTGTTTTCTGCTATGTAGGAGCTGAGAGAGAATAGGCTGGAGAAAGCCAGGCGGCAGACCTGTGGGCAATGAAGGGCCTTGTGGAATTTAGCACTTAACTGCTACAGGCAATGGTCCGCTCCCAGGACAGGATTTTGTCAAGGCTTGGGATGCCCAGGGCCACCCTTGAAATACCTGTGTTGTACCTCTGGGATTGGATCAGTAGCAAGGAGAGGCCTAGATTGGATGTGCTTTGTGTTTGCCTTCAGGGCAGACAATTACAATAGCCATTGCATTTCTAGTACCTTCTATGAATGAGGCAGTATGTTCAGCATTTCCCTATGAAATATTATCTCATTGGATACAATAACACTCTGGTGTAGGCAACATGTAAACCACTACACAAATGATCAGACTAAGGCTAAGGCTTGACCAAAGCTCCATCTAATCACCAAAGAGTCCAAGTCTACTGGTTTCCAAAGGTACCACTCCTAACCTCCAAACTTGGCTTGTCAGCTTTTTCACCACACAGGACCAGCCTGTCGGCTAGCTGCCGGGTCTGTTTGCTCTGTGGGCATCCTCAGGCCACAGTGTGCATGACCATCTGTGAATACATGGCATTTGCAGGCCATCTCTATTAGGAGACAAGACATTGGCGGTCTTCAATTTGTTTTTCATTTTTCAGAAGCACCCTGGCTGACTCCATACAGGATCAAGGGGTCTTCAGGTTATGTTTTGAGAAGGCATTTCCCCACACAGAAGCTTCTAGAGATATCTTAGTATGGTGGAGTGCTCCATGGAGTGAGCTAGCACACAGTAAGTGCTCAGTCAGTGTGGGCAATGAGAGAAATGGTTGTTTGATTCTAGTATTTTCCATGTAACTTATTAAACTCACTGATACCTTTGTATGCTAACCCTTTTGAAAGGAGGCAGGGAGTCAAGTTTAAATGAAGCTTATGTTTCTAAATTTCCATGAGGACTGGCATCACCTGCTACCCCTTGGAGACATGCTGATTCTTCCTTCTGTGAAGGTGGCTGAGCCTGTCCGACCTCTTTACCAGAAGAGCACATGTCAGGTTGATTCCTGGAAGTAGAAAATACAGCAGTATTTGTGGTCACTTCAAAGCCATCTTTCCTCAGTCCTGATGACTGCTTCATAAATTTAAGGCCAAGTTCAGACAGCAAGAAGGCTCTATGATGCTTTTTCACCACTTCATAAGATCACAAAGAGTTTTCTCTCCTGTCATTTCCATTAGTTTCTGTAATCACTGATCCGTATGCTCCATGTACCCAGTCCTGTGCACAGTGATTTCCTGAACATCAATGGCTAAATTTGAACTTGATTCTCAGTAGCCTTGTAAAGTAGGTGGGCATGGCCCATCATCCCCCTTTACCAGTAAATGAGGAGCCCAGGCTGCTCCATAAGCTGACAGGCAGCCACATGGGAATTGTGACCTGAGCACTCTGCCTCTGAGCTCACTTCGATTGTGTTTCCTCCTGATGCTTGTTTGGGCCGCACGGTTCTTGCAGCATAGTAATAAACACTGTGTTGGATCTCTTGATGTGTTCTCAAGCTCGGTGTCGTAGAACCCATTTCCCCCTCACACTTTCCTGGACCCAGCTGCACAGTGAGCAGAACTCCAGATCCCATCTCTTTCCTCCTTGCTCACCCTGCCTCGTCTCCCATCCAAACCTGGACAACCCGTACCTTATTCACTTAGGAAAAAGGCAAATTAGCCTGTGATACTGCACAATGAGGATTCCTAGGTGGCAATCTTGCTTTATAAAGAGATTTATGAATGCTCTGCCATTGCCCCAAGCAGTGCCTTGCAGTGGCATAATTAGATAACATGGGAGGTCAATGCTGTGAGAGGGAAGAAAATGAAAGGAAAAAAATAGGACAGAAATGAACTCAGAACAAAAAACAAATGAAAGCATCATTTCATTTCAAGGAGAGATAATTTGTAAGTAGATGCTCAAATGCTCCAGTCTATGGGGAGCCATGGTCAAGAGATAATGAAAACCTTTAAAAGTTCATAACCTTTGGCTTGGTTAATTCATTTCAGAGAATCTATCATAGGGAATAATTCTAAATACAAAAAGAGATTTTTGTGCAAAGAAGTGCATCAGAGTTACTTATGATATTTGAAAATGGCAAAAGGAATACTAATGATGTAAATTATGATATAAAAAATTTAAGCCTTACAAGTAATGTTTGTGAAATGCTTTGAAATAATATAATTTTTCTATAAGATGTAAAACTAATAACAGAATATGATTTCAATAAACATTGTGCTAACCAGGTCCACAGCACATGAAAGATGATTATCTGGTATCATTCTTACCCCCTTGGGGCTGGAGACTGTGTGAGTATAGGTAGGAAGTCATATCTAGCTTAAAACACCAAAATTATCAAGGTGAAATTGGTTAATTGTGTTGGTGTGACTTTAAAAAATTAAAATTTAAGTAGTTAGGCATAATCCTAATCAGAATGGGGTTTGACTACCTCGATCTAAAATTTGGTGTTTTCTTAAAATAACATATTCTTGCAAAGCCAATGTGTCGTACTAACTCTATTCACTTGTTTTAATACAAATGCCAACAGACAAATAAATACCCAACGTGAAAATCTTATTTTCTTTCATTAAGAAAAAGTCTAAACTCTGCCTCTCCCAAGATTACTCTCAATTCTAGATTTTCTCTTCATAGTAAATATTTTAAAGCTCAATGTATGTCTTTAAATTTTACATGTTAGGGGGATAGCAAGATGGCTCAGTAAGCAAACTGTTCTAGGACCTGAGCTCAGACCCCTTTACCTATAGAAACTGCTGAGCATGGTGGTGAGTGCCTATAATTCCAGTGCTGGAAAGACGGAGGGAGACAAGAGGATCCCTAGGGCTTGCTGGCTAGTTAACCTAGTCAGATCAGTGAGCTCTGGATTCATTGAATGACTATCTCAATGAATAAAGGTAGACAGTGATACAGTGATGTAAGACAGCACCTGGTTCTACTTCTGACTTTCACACGCAGGCACCCCTCCCCCAAAAATGTTTACCACATGTATACAAATAGGCATATACACATGCACACATACTACATACCCATGTAAACAAACCCTTTATTATTGGTAATTTCATCATTCTTAATAATTCAGGGTTAACTATGTGCTCAAATTTAAACTTTTATAGAATACCTTTATTTTTCAGAAATTATTAACAAGAATTTTTTTCCAGTGATACTGATGTCTCTCTTTCTCTCTCATTGTGTGTGTGTCCTAATTTGCATCCCCAGGTCTCTTCTGTTGATGAATACTGGTGGCAATGAAAAAAGATTGTCTAGTAACAGTTCTAAAAGAAAAGATCTGCTCTTCCTCCACCTCCTCCCTCAATTCCATGGTCAAGGTCCTCTAAGTCAGAAAGCATTTGTGAGCATAATGAGCCGAGTTAGTTAGCATTTAGTTTTTCACAAACAAGTACTTTCTTACTAATTTCTCTCTTCTGGTTTTCTATTCTTTCCCTAGTGGGCTTACCCACATCAACCAGAGTTCGATACTCACTTAAAAGACCATATGATGACAACATAATCCCTTTTATTCTAACGGAAGCTATCAAAATGTTATACATCCAATCATATCACCGTTTCATTAATTCATTTTTTGTTAAATTTCTTCAGTGATTGGCAGTTGCTTGGTGGTGCTTCTGGAGTGCAACTCTGGCTATGTCCACTGGAGAAGGACTTCTGGAATGGTCCCATGATCTGGACTTTCAATTCTTGATTCTTAAGATAGTCTAAGAATTCCTGTCACTCAAGAAAAGGTCATACAAAAATTTTCAGTTCTTATAATTAATTATGAAATACTGGCATAGTGTATAGTATGTATGTTGAGCATGCTAATTATATTGTATATGAGAAGTGTTTAGGAAAGTCTATTGTCCTAGGCCTAGCTTCCTGGGGAGCAGGGACACTCACAGACTTGGAGACAAAGATTTCCCTGCCAAAGCTAATTGGGGAAAGAATTTGCAAATATTTAGGGAAGGAAGCAGACTGCACCAGAGGGGAGTTGAAGAGTGGTCCACTTGCAATGGTGGCCTCGGGCCATCCCGAAAGGATCGCTGGAGCTAAGTAGACCTTCAGAGCTCTCATAATGAAGCAAAAGGCTGGGTCCCTTCATTCCTGTGTCAATCAGTTGTCAGACCCCCTACTCCCTTTGGGAAGAGGCAAGGCTGCTTCTGAAGACAAAGGCCAATTCCAAGAATGGATCCTAGTTGGTTTTGGTACCCCCAGCCCACCCCATAGCTGGGAGACTGAAAGCTTCGGCCAGGAAGCAGGGATCCAAGCAGGCATTTCTCATGTATGTTCTTTCCTATCTTCTTCAAATGTTTACAAATTGCAAAAGAAATCATCTGGTTTATCCCTTTAGTCACTGATTGCTGACTGTCAATGCTCAGATGCAGGGCTATGCACGCATTCCCTGCAACTTCAAATCCAAGTCCCCATTCTGCCAGGATATACTGAAAACATAACTTTCAGTGAGACTTGGGACATGCTTTCCAACTTGGCTGTTTCTTGGTTCTAGAGTCTTGAGTAATGCCACAGCTTGAAGGCAAGGGAAACAAGGAGTGAATGGTTGTTTAAAACATGGCCACTCTCTTGTTCATTGAGTACCACAATTCCTTTAGCTTATCCCCTCAAGGGCATGCTTGGGGAAACCTATGCTCATGGTCCCATTTCCCTCACTCTTCCTGCTGGAGACAGACACTGCCAGAGAGAAGGGACCCTTTCTTCACAGACATAGAGACCTCTTTCCCTCTAGAGACCCAAGGTCATGTCTTTCTGATTCAAAACTACTATGCTCTTTCCTACAAACCCAAATTCCCTGGACTCCCTAGCAACAAAACAGCAAATGCATTTTTTAGAAGTAAAGAAGGTTTAATCTATAAACTGTCCTTGAAGGAAAGATCTGTGTTCTGTCTACCTTTCCAAGGAATCAAAGAAGGAAAACACAACCAGCTAACTTTATATATAAAGACGGTTTGAAGATTAGTTTTTGGCCAAATCACTTCGAGGGCTCTCATTTGCTACATACTCTGGCTATAGGAGAGAAGTAATTCATTTTCAATAGTCATGACCAATTGGGTCTTATACACAAGACAATTTCAAGAGCAGTTGTCCAAAATGACTCAAGTTGAAAGGCTAGCTCTTTGAGGCCGAGTTTGAATACAAACACATTGAAACATTTTCTTTTAAATGTATCCAAATTTTAGGCAATTTCCCTCCAACCCAGCCTGTGTATTGTAATGATTTCTGCTAGCAAGCATTTTGAACTTAAAGCCTTATTTCTGACACACTAGCGAATGTAATCAGCTACAGGCAGCCACAACCTTCCAATGTGTTGCCTGCCAGAGGATTGTTCGCACATCTGTTTCCATTAGACTCTATATTCTGAGAGTCACAGAACAATAGCATAAATCGTGTGCATGGCTGTGTGTGTGTGTGTGTGTGTGCGTGCGCATGCACATGCAAGCACATTCATTGTGTGTCTCTGTGTAAAGATTTTGAGCACTTTATTGTAAAGACAGTTTCTTTTCTTGCTTTTCACAGCATTTGACATCAATATTATAAAAGTAATATATACTAAATGTAAAGAGAAGAAGGGGTGAAACAGTTTTACCCCTCATCTCGTCATGAATAGCCTTAGTTATATGTTCTGGTGTTCTTTTTATTCCTGGAATACATACTATTTCTTTCTATAAAAATATTGTCCAAGAAGTGATCACTTGGGCAATATAGGTGTCATAACCCGGGGGGGGGGGGTAGGGGATCAACAGCTTTCAAATTGGCCAAGAAATCACCCTCAGTGTCAAGGAGCCCTTAACTGAAATTGGGACTCAGGTCAAAATCCTATGGGAACCAAAAACTTGGGCCCCCAAGGAGAAACTCCCATTACTAGAGAACTACAGAGAGGCTAATCCCAATAGAATCTCACCAAATTAGAGATGTGTGCCTCATTTAATCCATATTGGCCTCACTCTCTGATGAAGATCTGTTTGTATTTTCCAGAAGGCAGTGAGAGAGCCGAGGTCATTCCAACTCCACCAAGGAGCTATAGGCAGAGGGCTGACATCCTGGCAAGAGATGAACCACCCCAGGCTTATTGTATAGGCCCCGAATGAAACCCTTGAGACAATGATAGGATAGCAAGAGATCTATCAGCACAGCTAATTAGTCAACCCAGGAGAAACAAGCGTGAGACACCAGCGATTTCCAACACGACCTAAAGCAGAAGTACAGAGACCATAAATATCTCAACAAAAAAGTAGCCTTCATACGCACCCACCATGACTCAGAGAACTAAGAGGAAGAGGGGGCAGAAAGAGTGTAAGAGGCATGGTGGGGGAGAATATCCAGAGACATTGCCCCCCCTCAGCAACAACACACAAGGGGGGAAGGGAACCTGGCTGCCTCCTGTGCTATCCATAACCCCCTACCCCATGGAATGATCCAGTATGCCCACTGAGGTGGATACCCAGTGGATTGGGGACAGGGAGGAGGGAATCGGGGATACCAACATAATATTTACTAAAACAATGTATCTAATTTTGGACAATAAAAATATTGATTTAAAAAATATATCACCATGCTCTCCATTGTTGGGTAGTGGTATTTATTACATCTGGTAATGTGTTCATATTCATTATATCTGCACTATGGTGAAGTATCTGACACAAACAACTCATGGGAGGAAATGTTTGCTTTGGCTTAGAGTTCTATGTGCTTGAGCAGGACATTATGGTGGCAGGAGCTTGTGATGGAGCAAAACTGTCACTTTGTCTCATCTCCAAGAAGGAAGCAAAGAAAAGGAAATATCAGTCTGCCACTGGTTTTCTCCATCCCCCCCTTTTACTCAGTCCAGCCCTTCACCCCAAGGGATGGTGCTACCTACATTGAGAGCAGGTCTTCCCTTTCAGCTAAGTCTCTCTGAACACATACACACACACACACACACACACACACACACACACACACACACACACACACACGTGAGTGCATGCATCCAAAAGGTGTGACTTTACCGATCTCTTAGGTGATTCTAAATCTAGGCATGTTGACAAGATTAATTACCATAATACAAGAAATATAAAATCTGTAGTTTAAGGTATTATAGTCCCAAGTCCCTTTCTGGGTCTTTATTCCACACTTCCTTTTTGCTCTTCTGGATTCTAGCTCTGAAACCTCTTCACTCCAGCCTTCCCTCTTTCTCAACACTCTCATGCTCAAACCTGCCTTTTTCCCTTCTCATTCTCCTAATTAAAATGTTTTCTTATCCTGAGGGAGGGTCTCATTTTATCCCAGGCTGACTTGGAATTCACCCTGGAGTCTCAGGGTGGCCTGTAACTCATAGCATACCCTAGAATTTACGGGTATAATTCACATTCTTCTTACTGCGTCTATGAGAGAAAATCTTTTCCCAAAGCCATAGACTTAAAAACTGCCCAGATATGAGCAATGTGGCCAAAGATTTGGTGGCAAGTACGGGGCTTGTAGAATAACATCTAGGAGTCCAAGGACATTGTGTGTCTGTGGGGATTTGTAGCTTAATCAACCTTTCTTGAAACTTTGTCACTCACCTTTATTCCATAATTCAGACCAAGAAGATTGCATTCCAAAGACAAGCTATAGAAATTTTAATATAGCCCCAAGCCCAAATAAATGTGTAAATCACTTCTGATATTGTGAAATGTACAATGAAAGCAAGCAAATGACCAGAAAACAACATTCTGACTACTTAGCATTTGTAGCTGAGGATGCTGGGAACCAATTCAGGGTTCATTTGTTCACTGTTCATTTAACTTGGCTGATACCGGAAAAGAAGGAATGGTATCTAGTGCTTTTAATTTTCTGTCCCATTCTAGTTCAGTATGTTTGGATGCTATGAGAATAGGCAAAAAACTGTAATCTTGTGACTTTTTAGAGGTAAATAAAATATCTCAGAACTCTTTAATACCTGATTTTCTGTGCTCTGACCTGCTTACTAACTGAAACCTTTTCAATGAATTTCTATTTTCCATCTTGGAATTCTTTGAAAAAAAAAAACTGGCATATATGATGGTCAGGTTTTGTTGTCAACTTGATCTTTTAAATTATCTTGGGTGGGTCTCTGAGGATGTTCACAGGAAGGCAGCCTCTCACCAAGGGGCAGGATGTAAAGAAGCTCAAAGAAGCTGGAAGTAAACATCCTTTCCTGTGTGGGCAGTGCAGGAAGGAAATTCCGGAGACTCAGGAAGCCATTAAGTCTGAGGAGGGGTTGTAAGACCCCACCCTAAGCCTATATAAAGGAGAAGAAATTCTCTCCTTGGCCCTCCTGACTGTTTGCTGTTCTGTGTGTGTGGTGTTGGTGATGGCTTTCTGTCTCTGCTTGGACTTGTGAAAGGGGAACAGCCTCTTTTGCATTCTGAAACTTCCCCTGTATCTATAGCTACTAATAAATCCTTTCTTCCCATAAATTGTGCCTGGTTTGGAGATTCACCCCAGTGACGTAGGGGCTGACTACGACAGTATACCATACTTGTTTCCACTTCTGCCAAATATCCCATAAATTGGCCATCATTAGGGGCCAAAAATAAGATTAAAAATCTTGATGACATTCTTTATCTTACAATAGAATGGTCTACCTAAAAATCTTGATGACATTCTTTATCTTACAATAGAATGGTCTGCCTGCAAAGTTCATGGCAGTCATTCAACTAATGAATGAAGAAATAGAACTTCTCTATTTGCTCTTTCTAGTTCACAAACATTTCTTGAGTTTCATAAGGCTGTTGAAACCCTTTTTTCCTTTTCTAATGTTAGAAATTACATATTTATTAAATTAATTTTCCCACAATGAGATCAAACTTCTTAAGTCACTTAAATGTCTTATTAAATACATACAATTTTTGTTAGAATTTTCAAATACTGAGCGTGCATAACAGGCTGCTGCTTCTGCCTGTCTAAAAACACATTCCATGCATGCTGGCTTTCCCCTTTGTTCTGAGAGAAGTTTTTGTTTTAATATTGTTATATTGTACATTACGTAGTTGTGGCCTCTATTATTGCTGGAATATGATTAATATTATGAGGTGCCAAACAGGAAGTCCTTGCTCATTAAGTGTCTTTTCTCCCTTCCTTCCTTCCTTCCGTCCTTCCTTCCTTTCTTCCTTCCTTTCTCTTTCTTTCTTCTTTCTTTCTTTCTTTTTTTCTTTCTTTCTTTCTTTCTTTCTCTTTCTCTTTTTTTTTCTTAGGTAGTGTCTCACTCTAGCCCAGGCTGACTGGAATTCACTATGTAGTCTCAGGATGGCCTCAAACTCACAGTGATCCTCCAACCTCTGCCTCCTGAGTGCTGGGATTGAGTGTTCATTTTTAACAGTTACTTCTCTTTTAATGCTGTGTTTCATTTGTTTTTCTCATTTTCATGGCTTCTCTCTATATACAAGTCACATCAGGTTTGAGTTGACAGTCAGAAAGCAGGGGGTACCTTGAGTTGCAATCATGGTTTCCCTGTACAGCAGTCAGCCATGCCATTGGAATGAAAGGTAACACGCTCAGTATTATGAATCCAGTGTGCTTAATCAGAACTAACAGTTAGAAGCTGGGAATTGGTCCAGAAATAGGCTTATGGGTTCACCAAAAATAAATAAGTCGAAGACACCTTTCCACTGTTTTTCACCTTGCAGTGACGTGGTGACACCAGAGGCACCAGAGGAAACTGGTGCCACATCTGTCCATGAAGACCTTGGTTAAGGAAGAGGACTTGGCATCTTCGAGGTATTAACTTGGCACTTTTCATCTTCCTTCACATGCCTTTGGGGGAACCGTACTCAGCCAACCCTGAATAAGAAAACGGTCATAAAAATAAGAATCATTATCAATGGAGTTTCTGGATTTGATTCTGAACAAAGCAAAGGCATAGGAAGTGCCTTTGAGGAAGAGCCAACATTCCAGACTTTACCTCTGTCCCCTGCCCTCCTCCCTCCCTAGTCCTTGCTTTGATGTTAGTGGGGGATCCTAGAAAGGGGCCAGACCCTCTCCCATTCCATCCCATTCCCAGAGCAACCTTCCGTTACATGGTGCTCTTGGTTTACAATGTGCTTCCATCTCTGTGGCCCAGCTTGAGGCCTCAACCATCACGCTGAGGTTCAGCAAGTTCATGACCCTGACCTTGTGGAAACTTGGCATTACCTCAGCCTGTCTCCCTCATCCAGGATTCTCTGACAGCTTGACTGAGAAGAAAAAGGAGAAGCCAGGTGTGCTGGAATCAGGGAACTCCCATCATGGCTTCTGGGTTCTGTATAGCTCCTGGTTCCCTTTTCTAAAAGCAGTTGACATCTGCTGACCCAAGGCTACCTGAGCCTGAAAACATAGGCTGCGAAAGCCTCTTCATTTCTGTTAATAACTTTCAACATCTGTTACCCATAAGCAACAAAGTAGAAGGGTTTCAGTCTTGTGATTTCACCAGTTTTCTCTGCTTCTCTGTGAGCTGATCCATCTTATAGTTCTTTCTATAAGTTTGATTTTATTGGAAAACTGATTCCTGTATAGAGAAAAAGTTCATACAATAGAAGTTGGATACAAAGGAAAAAAGTGCACCTTCCTTCTTTCCAGTCTCCCCTATGCCTCTTCCCCTAAAGCTGCTACTACTGGATTAATGTGTGTCCAACAAACAGAAAACACACACACACACACACACACACACACACACACACACACTCAAGAGAGGTGCACCAGGGCCTCCAGTGGCTACAAATGAATTACAGATGCATCCATCATTGTGCATCTGGCTTTATGTGAGTACTGGGGAATCGAACTAGGGTTGTTAGGCTTTGCAGGCAAAGGCCTTAACCACGGAGCAATCTCTCCAGCCCCATAAATAATAATTTTTACAAAATAAATAAATCTTTATCAGTATAAAAAGAGAAAAGTGATGGTAAGGAACTATCCATCATCACTCCCAGGAGCATCTATGGACCAAATTCTTCATAAGCTCTCTGGTGTTCATATGTTAAAACTTTTCAAATAATAAATATATGTTATGTACCTTTTATGTTAAGCATAAAACCTGAAATGAATAATTTATTAGCTTTCTGTCCCTGTGATAAAATCCCTGCAAAAGCATCTTAGAGGAGGAAAGGTTGGTTTCAATTCATGGTTTCAATGCATGGTCATTTGGTCTCATCACTTTGGGCCTTGGTGAGACAAGTGAGCATGGCAGGGTGTGTGCAAGGGAGCAGAGATACCCATGGTGGTGGTGAAGCAGGGTGGGATTGGCCAGGACTCAGGGCAAGGTCAAGTCCCCAGAGACACGCCCTCAGGAACCCTTCCTTTCAACTATGCCCAACAATAATAACAAACTTTTCAATAGCTATAGTTAATTCCCATAATGGGTTCTCTCACAAAAGGATTAGCTAACTTCTAAAACATTATAAGTCACTTAGTTTTTGTGAACATACCTGCTCCTTTAAAATTCACTGTTGAACTTTCACTTACATGATGCTTCTCTTTGCACACGCTGAGAAGAGCTGGCTTCCTTCTATCCAGACAAGCCTCTAGGTGAGGAACAACTCATTACAAAAGCCACAAGTTTTGTGAGATAGCTTCTTGTCTCTGGACAAGACTCTTAAGCCAGGAAAACACTGACCCCTGAGACTAACAGACAATATTCACTGAGCTAAAATTTTATGTGCTATATGTGTACCTTCTCACCCTGTGAGGTTGGTATGCCAGTGACCCATGTTTTATAGATGGAGAGGTCTTACCAAGTGATTATTAAAGTTCTGATCCAAAAAGCGTCAGTGAAGAGCCTGTTTTAACAACTCAGCCCTTGCTTTTGGTGCCTTGGATCACCTGACTTCAGGATCCCAGTTTCCTCTGGGACCTATCCTTGAGTTTTGACCTGCAGATTTGGGTACATATTTGCACATTTAGCATTTTGGTGCATTATTGTTATTCTAACATGACTTATATGAGGTTACAATATTGTGAAGACAAGAGCTCTTTTGGTATTTCTATATAACTTCAATGGTATTTTGCCCTTGTAAATGGACCAGCTTGGATGCCAAACCTACATCAATGAATCAGTGCCAACAGACAGCTGAGCTCAGAGACCAAGTGAGGGATGGGCTCCATACCAGCCTTTCTTGTTGCTATGGGGTACTTATGGACCTTGGAAATCAAAGTAAGATGTTTCTTACTGCTTAGGAATAGTGAGCGAGCGAGCGAGAGAGAGAGAGAGAGAGAGAGAGAGAGAGAGAGAGAGAGAGAGAGAGAGAGAGGCCACTGTTATAGAGAGTGGGCTAAAATGGGCATCACGTTATGAACAAATACTGCATCTGGTCTCCACATAATTAGTATTCCCAGCATGGCCAAGCTATCAGGAATCCATACAGAACATTCTTACCTAGAGATGCCTTCCTGCCCTAGCAGCTCCGGGATCTTCTCCTATTGAGGAAATCCAGCTCCCATGGTTACCAGGCGCATGCCACGCGTGCTATCATAAGCTTATTTCCATGAAGCCTGTCATTTCTCTTTTTCTCTCGCCATGCTGATTCACCATGCTCTCACTGGAGTGAAAGAGCTGCAGAGAATGTCTCTCCAAAGAACAGAATAGGTGAACTAAAAGTTGCTTCGGCCTGCAGCAGCCTGTGAAACACACACTCATTGACAAATGCAGGTCACAAATAGCCTGGAGGGCTTATCACTGATTTCTGAGTGAATGGCTTTATTGAATCAAAAGTTTGAATGAAATAAATGATTGTGTGACATAAGAAGGAAGCCAGACAACCCAAAAGAATTAGGCAGGTCCAGTTCTGTATTCTTCCTCACACATATCACCAACCCCTTCCTTTCCATCTTTCCCTTGATGTCCCAACGAAGGCAAGAATTCCCCATCCCAGATCATGGTCTCTACTGGCGTAGCACTAGTGAACTTGACACCACTTTGGAGATATACCAAAACCAAAGTTTTTGCTCATCCTATAAGCCCTAGAGGAGGGACTGAGTGCATTGACACTGCGGAAAGACACGGTGACAAAGGGAGGTACATACAGGGCTATATCTGCCCCAAAGATGCTCTCCTCTGACGTTGAACTTGGTTTTGCTATGCTTCTCCACCTAAGAGATCTGTTGTTCTTTTAGGTGAGAGAAGAGCCTATTGGGGGGGGGGGTTGGATTGCACATGGAGGTGTGGGTATCACTAAAGACGCAGGAGAAAGGAGAAAATGAATGGATATTGTTTATCTTGATGCCGTCACAAAGGTCAATTAGGACAATCAGCCCTGGTCTGGGTTCCTAGCTTAACATGAGACTGTGATATACAAACCTGTCTTAGGGCCAAAGAGCCCTTCTTCCAGTTTATGCACCCCTCCAGGCCTTCTTCCCATCACAGCACTGCAAGACTAGGTCAGATGCTCCTGTTTTCTCTGGCTATGGCTTCCTTACAGTACTTTGACTTTTAGGCTGCTAATATTTCAGGGATATAGGCCAGCTGCATTAATGGAATAAAGTATAAATGAAAATAATTTCAGCCATACAAAGTATTTTTCCATCTTGTCTAGAAAGCAAAGTTGTGGTTTTCAAAAATGAGACACTATTGGAAGAAACAAGTGTCTGGTTTTCTCAAAAAAAAAAAAAGAAAAGAAAAAAAAAAGGCTTCCCTATAAACTCAGCCCAGTGATTAAACCAGAGAGGTCTGTTTCCTTATAGTGGGGTTTTTTGCTCCTTCAATTATGCTTTCTGCCACATTCATGCTATTTTGTTTATGCGTGGAGGTCTTTTGTTAGGAGGGAGGAAAATGGACTAATGGAAGGGCCTCACGTTTTTTCTTACATGTCTCAAGCCCGGTGGGATAGATTTCAGTGCTGCTATAATAAAAACAGTGCTGACTTTAGGTTTTCTGGTTCAGTTAAATATCTTTAATCACCTTTAAACTGAAATAAAAGGGCCATGGTCATTTGAAACTTTGGTACATTTTGATTTCTGAAAATCAAAATGGGGACATGCTGTCATCTTGCAAGCTTAGGAGAGAGCTCACTTCTCAGACTGCTGCTAGGATCCTCTGATCAAATCAGGCCCTATTTCTGGTAGCCTCCGCCAGTGTTGCACATTTACTTGGCACTTATGAGGTTGAAGACAGATTCCAAGTAGCAAGTGGGCTGGAGCCGAGTCAAACATAGACAAGACCACAAGTTAACAAAGGCTTTGAGTCCATGTGTGACAACCAGCCATCTGTCCCACTGGGGAGGAAGGAGACAAGGATGAGGAACATTCCTCAGAGGACTCAACAGATACGGGTGGAACCACAGAATTGAAATAAACAAAACATATCAGACATGGTCATGAAAATATAAACCAATCCAGATCTCTAAGATCATGACCTTTAAGAGTAAGTCATGGAGCTGGTTCAGAGGGGGTTCGTCATGCCAGGCTCCTCCTTAGCTATTTGACTTAGAAGTGAGTGAAAATGGCTTGTATATTATAGTCCAAAACATGATGGTTGGCTATATTGTTGTTGCCATTTCCAGAACAATTATGTTGTAGATTATACTCATTCCCACCCTACATTTAAAATTTTGACTTCTCTTAAGTGTAGCCCCAATGGATTAGGAAAGAATAGCCATTCCTTCCCCGACCTCCTCCACTCTACGGGGAAGGAAATGAGGAGGACTGTGATGAGTGCGAGCTTCTCTTCACTATTAAAAGCAAATCACAAAGACCACACACTGGAGAGGTTAGTGTCAGGCAATGCCACCTCTCACCTGCTCTGCTGCTGCTCCTGATGTGCTCACTGAACCCCAAAAATTACATCCACAAAGACACCTGCTCCCCAAGGACTTTTTCAAGATTGGTGTTGAGATTTCAGTTCTACTTGTTTTTTTTTTTATTTGATTGGCTTGAGTTTTGTCTTTGTTGGTTCATTTTTTAAAATATTTTTTTATTTATTTGCAAGAAGAGGGATAGAGAGAGAGAGAGAGAAACCACTGCAAATGAACTCCAGATGCATGCACTACTTTGTGCATCTTGCTTTACCTGGGTACTGGGGAATTGAACCCTGGTTATTAAGGCATTGCAGGCAAGCTCCTTAACCACTGAGCAATCTTTCCAGCCTTCCTGGTTCATTTTAAAATGTACTCCAAAAGGCTAATGAGGCTACCATCAATCAGTTTCTGTGAGCACTCATCTAGTTCCCTTGCTGCGAAAATCCTCTCCTGCTCAGACCCCAGAGTTCATTTAGTTCAATTCAAGGTAACTTCCTCTTAAGAGCATTATACTTCTACATGGAGGCAATTAGGCTCCCTATGATTTTAGAGATGTGAGCAATCACCTGTATCATAAATATTGAATCAGAACCATTTGAAGAATTCACCTTTTGAAAATAGGAGCAATAGCCTACATTGATTCCTAGAAAATTCCCATTGACTCATAAACTAGACCCAGACATTGATTTTAGAAGACGGGCCTACATTTGCCCAGTAACAGGGTAAGTCTTCTCACAATGTCACGTGACCCTCATATTCCTAACACAAATTTATGAACTTTACACTGCTGAATTGATGCAATAAAAACAATCATTTTCAGACCAAAGGGCATGTATGTGTGGATTTGACAGCCCTGTGCATCATATTATAAGCAACAATTTTTCTTAATATCAGCCACGAAAACAAAGTTATGTGTGAGTGATGTTGCTAATATACGTGACCACTGATGGCCCAGCCAAATGCAATGTGATTTCTTTTCTTGGAATTGTTTGCTGTCTTCTTGCTATGCATCTAGAAAGTAAGAAAATCATTTTGATTCAGCCCGAGGTTAAGGGCTCCAAAACTTCCAAAGGAAACCAAAGCACCCAGGGAGAAGTCATATGTATCTTGAGTTCACTAGATGACCTAAGTGATGGAAGTGTTTATCTGGCCATTTTCATCTCTTCATTAAAATTTGTGGAAGTTAATTTATTGACATTTTTACCCTATTGCACTCTTTGCCTAAACATGAGATTTATAAAATTCCCACTAGCAAAAACTAGATAGCTTTCCGAGGTGCTTATTTATTTTGAATGTGATGTCTTTATTTTTTTTTCCCAACTTACCAGGGAAATTCAGCATTTATACTTCTTGTTTGGGGCTCTCCATGACTGGAAAAAGCTTGAGAAAAGAAAGCAGATCCCTGGGGAATGAGGAATAATTTATAATTAAACTCATGAAGAGGAAGAGCGAAGAGCAAACATAGAATTAGTGACTTCACAGGAGTTCAGCCTGACCTGCTCTGCAGTTCTGTTGACTTCCCAATAAAACAGAATGTCACTTTAACCCATTGCAAGTCACGCTAAAACTAACACCTGGTTTCCATCTGGCCATGAATGTGGGTCTCAATCTTTCCTTTCTGAAACTCTGAAAAGTCTAGGAAGGAAAAGGATCTCTGTGAATCCAACTTACTTTTCCCTGTGTTGCTTTTTTTTTCATTTTTCATTAATCTCTCTTTGTATGTAAGATATTTTTTAAAAAAAGCAATTCTCCTATATGATGCCCTAAGGCATTTGCTCATTTTTTCCTTCATTGATTATTTCTATATGCATGCATTCATTCATTTCTAAATGAACTGTTAGTAAGCCCCAAATTACGCAATGTACAAGACCCCACCCTAGGGACCTGGAAAAAGGAAGGCGCACTGAAAGGGGCTTGGCTATCTTCTTGCCTTCTAAGATGTTAAGGTTTAGAAGTAGACTTGGGCTTTGTTCACCAGGACCATATCAAATGTATCTGGCACAATGAAAGTTTATGAACAAAATTCTATAGAAATTCCAGAAGGTAAAAATCCTCTTTTCTAAGAATCTTAAAGAGGTCATAGCCTTAGAATTGTATGGCAATGTGGAAATGATTTTTTCAGGAAGTAGCGAATGGGCTAGTGGGGACCAGTAAGCAGGAAAGTAGAGAAAAGAGGGCATGGTCATAAGGGAATGGTGATTTCCAGTTTACATTAAGATCTCAGCTCATGCTGGGAGAAGCAGGTTGGCCCAAGGTTACATGCTGAATGGTATTCTATAACTGTAGTAGAGAATCTCTTTTATTAATGCCTTAATGATTTTTCACTTAGATTCATGGGCTTTTAGAGCTGGATGATGTTGGAAATATAGGCACATGCATACACTTTATAGATAAGGCTTTTCAGGCCAGTTAAGTGACCTATGTAGGATCACAAAGCCAATGAGAGGCAGAGCCTGGACCAGAACTCTTAGGTGTCAGCTTCTTTATTATTCAGAAGCCAGAGAACCAAGGAGAGAGATAAATATCCTGAGAAGGCAAGATTGGAAGACAGAAATAAAACCAGACAGGGTTTTTGCTGAATATTTTAATGTACATGTCTTGTTCATTTTACTTTACTGTTTCTATTTTCTTAGTTGGGAGAATAGAGCTACAACTTAGACATACACTCCTGGAAAAGAGTTGAAAGAAGCCTGAGGAGCTTCAGACCAGAAGAGAAAGATGACACACAAAGACTTGGGCATCATTCCCCAAAGAGTTCAGGCACCCTGCACATGGAGCCCTTAGGAGACATCTTGTTACCTTTTTCTCCAGCAGAACTGCACAGCTGGGATATAAGCCATTGATAACAATGTACAGGATATCAGAAAAGATGTAAGATAAGCCAATCAGAAAACGAGCCCCTAGAGGATAGAGAGAAAAAAAAAACCTACCTGTCAAACTTTGAAGATGTAGGTGGACACCCTTCTAGTAACTCACCCTGTGACACAATGTCACACACTCAAGTGTGCTGTCCATTTTGGCAAAGCTAATAAAATTGTGTTACCTGTAGATTAAATAGTCTGACAGAAGAAATACACATGCAACTGGATTTGCCTAAAGAACCCAAGGTTTAAGGTTTAACTGGGAGCCCGTAATAAAAATAGAACCCAATAGCATCAAGAGTTTATTGTATATACCAAAATTTATCTTACAATTAGGACTATGAAATTTTGGAACAAAGAATTAATCAATGCTGACATTTTTTGGAGATAGAAGTGTGATTTTTCCAAATAGTTCCTTTAGTTACCTGCTATTCTCAACATAACCATTCAGAGGCCATTTTTGAAAGTATGTTTATTGGGGTAACAGTTCTCTCAGAAGCCCATCTTAATACTCTGATATCCAGGATGTTCTCTGTTGGGGCTTCCATTCTCTTCTATAATTGTCGATGTGAAGAAAATTCTCTATAGATCTGTTTTGCAATCAAAGACCTTGCAAAGTCGTGGCCCTTGATTCTCTAGCGGTGCTTTCGAAGATCTCTGTCTTGATAGCAGCTGCAGCTCGGCTCTGTCGTCTGCTTGCATTGTAGTTGCTTGGACTTTGCTTCTTCAGGGGCCTGGGCTGCGCCTGGTGGCTTGACTTCAAGGATGACGAGCTGCTTTCCCTCACGCTCATCCTTTAGATTTTGTTACAGCCATTTGTGCTCTGCAACTAAAATGCTAGCTTAGAGCCTAGCCGTGCTCATTAAAGCATCCGTGCCCACATGCCCTCTAGAGCTTAGCACGTTTGTCTCTTTCGTGAGATTGAATTTGAGAGGAAATGATTTGCCACTAGCATTTCACCAATTATAGAGTCATGACTCCCGTGACACCTAGAATAAAAACTGCAAGGCTAATCGTAAAATCTATATGGTAATGTCATGATTTATCCGATGACCTCTTTGTCAAGGACCACAGTCAGCTCACCTGGAGGATGTGGGACCATCGAGGTGGGGAAGCAGATGATAGAAGTAGCCCAGCCTGCTTTATGCTTCTTTGACACTCCAGCAGATCCAGAGATATAAATCCTGCAGGGCGCGTGAAATTGTCTTCTCCCTGATGCGACAAAATATCTGGCAAAAGGAAAGAAGAGAGGGAGGGAGGGAAAGAAGGAGAGAGGAAGGAAGGAGGGAGGGAAAAGTGTGTTTATTTTGGCTTACAGTTCCAGGTTTCAGTCCACCATGCCAGGGAAGGTATGACAGCAGGAGCTTGGGTCAGCTGGTTACTCCCATCCATAGTTAGGAAGCAGAGAGAGATGAATATTGGTGCTCAGCTTGTGTCTTCTCTTTATTCTGTCTGGGACTCTAGCCCATGGGATAGTGATGCCCACAGTTAAACTAATTCACCTAATCTAGAAACTCCCTCATAGACATGCCCCAAGATTTGTCCCCTAGGTAATTCCAGATCCAATCAAGTTGCCAATGGAGATTAACCATCATAGGTCTGGATGTCAGGTCCATTACTACAGCCTGAGGAGGTTGGAGGTCAGTGATGGCAGAAGATTGGATCCAACCGTAATGGCTAATTTTATTTACCAATTCCATATGTCAACTTTATAAGCCTCAAGAGTTGGTTAAACATTTTCTTGGCAGATAATATTTTTGTAAATTTTTTATTTATTCATCTTCAACATTTTCAAGCAGAGAGAGAGAGAGAGAGAGAGAGAGAGAGAGAGAGAGAGAGAGAGCACCAGGGCCACCACCTTGTGGATCTGGCTTATGTGGGTACTGGAGAATTGAACCCAGAGCCTTAGGCACTGGAGGCAAGTGCCTTAACCGCTGAGCCATCTCTCCAGCCCTAGCATATAATATTGATGGATGAAACTAATATTGAATTGATAGACTTAGTTAAGTAGATGCTCTTTCTTATGTGGGTGGTCTCACAGTCAGGACAGAAAGATTGACTCTCCTGCACAAACGGCGTGTGGGGGTGGGGGAGGGGGACTCCTCTCACCTAAGATGGAATCTTAGTTATTTTCTGCCTTTGAACTGAAACTATACCAATGGCTCTCCACCTCACCTTCAGTCCTTCCAGGTCAAACTGACACACTCAGGGGCTCCTAGGTTTCCAAATGGCCAATTACTGTCTTAAGACTTGTCAGTGTCCATGGCCATGAAAGCCAATTCTTCATAATAAATTGATTTTATTGGCTTATGTGGGACACTCACACACTTCCTCCAGGCTGTGTACTATAGGTTCAGTTTCTTAGGGGAGTCATAACATACTGACTTACAGAAGCTAGAGTTAAAACACTATAAAAATGTGGTACTGAAGAAAAGAAGGAAAATGAATGGCAACTTTAATTAAATTCATGCCTTCCAAGATAACATTAATTAAATGTGTTTAATAAACCAGGAATTCATCTTCAAGGAGCTTGAAGAGTGGTTACCATCTTTATTTCCGTTTCTGGTGACATCACTGTGGCACAAAGAGGTGAAAGAGTGTTCCCAATTAGAAACATCATGAAGCCACCATTTCTTTTTGTTTTTCCCTGAAGTGGGGTCTCGCTCTAGCCCAGGCTGACCTGGGATTCATTATGGAGTCTCAGGCTGGCCTCTAACTCACAGCGATCCTCCTACCTCTGCCTCCCGAGTGCTGGGATTAAAGGCGAGAGCCACCATTAAAATCTTGTCAGCGACAACTTTGAAGCCTCCTTGCTTATCTCTAAACTTTTTCTCAAGTGTCTGGATAGCTTTGTTCTATACTCCACCAGCATATTGGGTAAATGGAGTTCAATCTTGGCCATGGTATTTCCCATAACAATCAACAGCTTCCACCTGGTTTGGATTCAAATGCATAATATGTGCTTCTCACTAGGAAACAGTCATTGAAAACAAAACCCCAGTAACTTTCCCCTTGCGTGCTGCTTTGCAAGGCCATCTGTCTTCGTTTGGGGTGAAATAACAAATATGCCCTAGACTAGGTGGCTTCAGCAACAAGCATCTACTTCTCCCCATTCTGAAGGTTGGGAATTCTGGGCTGGGTCAGTGTACTAAAGATCTGGTGCCTGGTGAGGGACACCTTCTGGTTTTCAGATAGCTTCTTCACCTGGAACCTTACCTGGCAGAGAGCAGGCTGAGAAGTAAGATCTCTCAGATTTCTCCCTTTAAGGGTTCTCATTTGGGGGCCTAAGGGCTCCATCTTCATGACTTAACCACCTCGTGAAGTAATCCTCTAATAGCACTAAATTGGGGATTAGGCTCCAATAAATTTTGGAGGAAACATGAAATTTAGTCTAAAATACCACACTATGAAAAAAATCTAGTAATGATATTAATAATGGTAAATTACTCAAGATTATTTTCCAAGCAGATGTTGGGAGAAATTAGTTAGCCCTAAAAAGCATATCATTTTACCTTTCTTCTCTAGTCATTCATATTTATTAGTTGAATCTGGCTGTGGGTCTTTTCTGGTCAAACGTGTGTTTTATTTGCATTGCTAAAGTCTTGTGGAAGAGATGGGATTCCCTACCAGTCGTCTTATGATGCTTGGAAAGGTGCTTGGGATTTCAATCCCATACCAAGTTCTTGGAAGTCGTGATGACAGCTTTGAGGGTTAATCCTACTGCATATACCAAATGTACATTCCATGGATATCAATGTTCTACTCATTAGACAGGTAGTTCTCAACCCAAAGGAATCTTAGATACTCAGGGACATATGGCAATATCGGAAGACAGTTTTGATTGTTCTAACTAGGGTGGAGGTTGAATGCTTCTAAATATCCTCCAATGCACAGGCGACTTCGCCTCTATGCCCCGTCCCCTCTCTACATGATTATTCAGCCCCAAATGCCAGTCAGTATTCAATGTTGAGGATCCTTGCTAAGGTATCTAAAATGTATTTGAAGTCAGAGTTTTCACAAAGTAGCTTTGGTTTTCACAAAGTAGCTTTCGTGTGTATTCAATTTCCTCATCTATAAAATTATCAAGTTGGATCACTTCTCATCCCAGTGCTAATGGATTTGAGGGTTTTTTTTGGGGGGGGGAAATTCTGAGTTAGGAAGAATGTGACTAAGCTGATTATGTTGCTATGACAACCACATGGTATCCAGAATGAATATGGGTGCAATGTGGGAAGTAGTGGCTATTTGGGGAAGAGCTGATTTCAAACATTCCCCACATTGCTTTTTTTCTGGATGTCAACTTTGTGGTCTTGAACTCAGTACCAGACAGACCTGATTGCTTAGCACATCGGGGCTCCCCTTCTTTGGGGGGTAACTCTATTGGGATTGATAGTATTATAAGAAGTGAGACCCCTTTGTTCAATCAGATTGTATATCCCTCAAGATCTCAGCAGAGAACTTGGAGACTGTCAGCCGCTCACCTCAGAAGAGAATACAATCGATATTAACTGATCCTCAATTTCAGGAAGGGTCCCCAATCAGTGAGAGTTCCCAAAAGTGTTATCCAAATCCTGCTCATGGGAACCAGGGCAAGTCGGGGTGGGGGGGAATTAATGCTATGACATGGTTACTCTGAAATGATTTCTTCCTACATATTTCAAGAGGCTTCCATCAGCAGTGAGTGTTCTCAATTTAAATCTCAGCTCTGTCAATGACTATGACTCACTTAACTTTGCAATACCTCACAGTTTCCCCTTCTACAAAATAGAGCCAACAATACAACCCACTCCAAGAAGCTTCTAAGCATGTAACAAATGAAAATATTTAAAGCACTAGATGACATATAGCCAGTGGTTATCTAGATGTTGATCTCAGTGATTCAAACATAACAAATTGTAGTGATGTACTTGGGTTTGGTGTGTGCTAGTGCCCAGCGTGCCTCCCCATGGAGTCTGAGATCACATCCAGGCTCTCTGCACTGCATCTGTAGCCTCTCTCACGTACCTTGGTTGTTTTCATCTTTAATCTTTTAAGTACCTGGAATCACAATCACTTATACTAATATTTATAAACATTTCTAAGCCCAAGTATGACATGATCACTGTGACCACAGAATCAATCTCACAGAATCTTAGAATCACAGAAAAAAAAAATCTTTTTCATACACTAAGAAACATAGATTTGTCTTGGCTCTGGTTCCTGACAGACACAGAGCTCAAAACTCTTAAAGTTTTCCAAGTGATAAAGGTGAAAGGAGAATCTTGTGACATTCATGATAAACTGCCTTTGACTACATTTCGGTTTCTTCTAACAATGAGATTCGTGGTGGGTCTCTAGGTAGTTCAGGAAGGGGGCTTGGTTTCCAAGGGGAACCTAATATATGATTAGAAGGTTGATCAGGAGCTCCTTACAACCTTCCTCCCAATAAAAACACCTCTGGGGAAGGTGCAGGCCTAGACATTGAGTTACTCACCAATAGTCAATAACTAGATCACACCTAGGTAGTAGAACCCTCTTAATGATGGGGTTCAGAAAGTTTCCCAAATGACGAGGTGCTGGGAGGGGACAAGTAAGAACAATCCAATGTTAGAAATAATTTTTTTAAAAAAAGGGGGGCTGGAGAGATTGGCGGTTAAGGCACTTGCCTCCAGTGCCTAAGGTCCTGGGTTCAATTCCCCAGGACCCACATGGGCCAGACCCACAAGGTGGCAACCCTGGTGCTCTCTCTCTCTCTCTCTCTCTCTCTCTCTCTCTCTCTCTCTCTCTCTCTCTGCTTGAAAATGAAAAATAAAATATTTTTTAAATGTGCTTGACAGCAACTTAGCAATTACAAATACTTTTTTATTTTTTAATCATGAAAATAAGGAGTTATATGTGCTCTTAAAACTCAAGAAGTGGAAAAAGCTCACCCTCTAGGAGTTTGCATGGTATATAAAGCATTCCATTCTTTGGACTCCTACTGAAATTTTTATAGTTCTCTTTTACAACACTTGGTGGTCTGGTTTGTAAGCAAACACCTTTAACCACAGAGCCCCAGCCACAGGCCTGGTGGTCTCTTTTGTATTTTTTTTCACCTGTATTTCCCTGAGACCTCGACAATTCTATATATCATTGCATGCCCTGTGACTGACACCTTTATTCAAGCTAAATAGAGGTAAATATATGACTAACTATATGAAGTAATGAGTGATTGATAAGGAAAGAAGGAAGGAAGAAAGAAAGAGAAAAAAGAAAAAAGGAAGGATAGGAGGAAGAGAAAGAGGGAGAGAAGGAAGGAAGGAAGGAAGGAAGGAAGGAAGGAAGGGAGGGAGGGAGGGAGGGAGGGAGGGAGGAAGGAAGGAAGGAAGGAAGGGAGGGAGGGAGGGTAGGAGGAAGAAAGGGAGGGAGGGAAGGAGGGAGGTAAGAAGGGAAGGAAGGGATGAGGGAGTGATAATGCTAGCAAGCATTTTTATTTCTCAGCCTATGGACGCCAGATCACTTGAGACTAGACTAAAAATCCTAACTATAACTTCAAGCTATATTATATGTATATACATTTTTATGACTTACATTGAAAATTAAGCACTTGATAATGACCTATTTCATTTTTATGAATGTGTAAATTAGGATAATAAAATCTGAAATTAAATTCACAGACCAGCTTCAATTCAACCATCTCATTTCCCTTGCTATGTCCTTTCTAGGGCACTTAGCTCGGTGCTTTTGTTCAGAATATTTTAACTGCTCTGGGCTGTCAGTATCTCCACATTGACTGAATCCACTGCACCTTTGCAACACGACTGAATGATCTAAAGGCCAAGGTGGTGAATGAAATAAGGTGAACTTGCAGTAGGACTGACCATAGTCCTGTTAGCAAAGCTTTCTTAGCAATTAATGCATACCAGCTCAAATATGAAGAGGAATAAAGCACAATCAGCAGGAGCATAGAACCTAGGCTTCTGCAGCCTAGATGGAAGAAATAAAAGAGACACAGGAATTAGATCCTTTTATGAGAAATTCTACAAAACAAAAAGTAATGAGAGAGAGAAGATGCAGAGGGCAAGAGGGAGTGGAACATGGATTCAGAGACATAAGAGGCACATCATCTAAACCAAAGGTTTGTACCTTATTTGGATACTGATATAGAAAATAAACAATCCAGTCATGGTGACACACACCTGTAAGCCCAACACTCTGGAGGTGAGGCAGGAGAAGCCGAAGTTCAAGGTCATCTTCAGCTGCATAGAAGCCAGTCTGGGCTATAGGATGCCATCTCAAAAAAACAGTATAATAGAATGTGACATTTATGTATGTGATAGTTCAGCTATGCATATTGTTATACTTTTTATTGACAGTTTTCATACATGTACTGTTATAGTCAGCTCCAAGTTGCTGAGACAAACATCCAAAAAGACACCGCTTCTGGGTAGAAAGGGTTTATTTCAGGCTTACAAAATCCAGGGGAAGTTCCATCAGTGGCAGAAGAATTTGCCATAGACACAAGCAGGGAGAAACAATTACAGCCAGCAAACACCAACATCAGTAGGCACGAGCTGCCAGAGTTCAAATTTTCCCTCCACACACATTAGAACTGGACTTAAGATCCACCCCAGTGACACCTCTTCCCAAGTAGGTCTCCACCACTGGAGATTCAAGCCTGAGTCTATGGAGCCATACAGTTAAACTACCACAGGTAGTTCCAGGCTGAAGTCTCTTATGGCGGGAAAAGCCTGATGGCAGGAGCTGGTCACATTCAATCCAGCAGTGAGGAAGCAAAGCAGAAGACTCCTGCCCCTGGAATATTGGCACATTTGGGGCTGGGTGTTCCTATCTCAATTAATCCTATCAAGAGAATTCATAACAGTCATGCCAAGAGATTTGTTTCTATGATATTTCTAAATCTTTTTACAACCAGAGATTAACCATCTCATTGACCAAAACAAAGTACTGAAAATAAGAGAGCCACACAGAAAATTATCCCAAAGCTGCTCAGCTATCCTGAGCATTCCACAGGATATTGATTTGAGACTGAGGACAGAATTTATCCAAAAGGACAAGTGGAAATTGTGCCCAGGGCTCACACACACTAGGAATGGCACCTCTTCCCAACTATAAATCAAAGAGCATTTAGTTGTGTATACAGGAGGGTTTTGCCTCAGCAGTGAATGGCAATTCGATCCAGAGAGAATATTGCTCTGGACCTGCTGGACAAATCATAAAAATAAGACTCCGAAGGATCAAACCATTTCTAAGCAATATGGCTGCATCCCACAACTGTGATCATGATTACTGATTAAAAACTGTAACAATGCTAACAAAGGTCAAATTCATAAAAATTCATATCTGGCACCTAATAAAAATCACTAGTATCACAAAGAAGAAAAACATACTTCTTGTCATAAAGAGAATAAACAGTCAGTGAAAATTAATTGAGAAGTGACACAGATTTGAGAAATCACAGATGAGGGCATAAGAAGTGATAGGAACTATACTTCAGGGGATCCTAGTGCAGGGGATATAATAATATCAGAAAACAGACTATAAATCACACAATTGCTATTAAACAAGAGGAACATTTTATAATGATAAAGGGCCATTTCATCATGAAGATAGCTAATAATATGTACATATGTTATAGACATATACTCATCTAATACCAAATGTAAAAATGCAAACCAAAAACTGACACAGCTGAGTATAGACAATACAAGGGTTCTGAAGAGATAGCTCAGCAGTTAAGGCACTTGCCTGCAAAGCCTTATGGCCCAGTTTTGATTCCCCAGTGCCCACATAAACCAGATGTACAAAACAGTGTACAAAACATCTGGAGTTTGTTTGCGGTGGCAGGATGCCCTGGCGTGCCCAATCTCTCTCTCTCTCTCTCTCTCTCTCTCTCTCTCTCTCTCTCTCTCTCTTTCTCTCTCTCTTTCTTTCTCTCTCTCTCTCTCTCTCACACACACACACATACACACACACACTTTTGGTCTCTTTGTCTCTGAAATAAATAATTAAATGTTTAAAAATAAAAAATAATATTGTTCAACAATAATTGATAAAGATGTGACCATACCATCCTCAATAATGGAAGAATTAGACAGAAAATAAGACTAAGAAAACACTATCATCCACCTTGGCCTAACATCTACAGAAGATCCCAGCCAACAGTAGCTTAATATGCATTCTTTATAAGTGTATACAGACCATTAACCAAGACAGATCACAATCTGCTCTATGAAACAAGTATTAAAAGCTTAAAATGTTTGAAGTTATATAAAGTTTGTTCTCTTAATAAATGCACATTAGAAACCAACAGAAAGATGAAAATAAAACTCCAAAATATTAGTAAAACAATTCATATATTTTGAATAACCCATAATCATAAAGTAAATCAAAAGAAATTTTAGAAAATGGCATAGCATTCCATGTACTGCTGTAAGAACTTGATGAGTTTTTTCTTTGAATGTCTGCTCTAAACATTATAGTTTCTATTCATATTAGAGGAGAAAATTGAAGTACAGAAAAATACACACTATCACAGCAGCTACTTGTACAACCAAAATCCAACCTCAAATCAATTAGTCCCTGGAGTCTATGTTTCTAATCAAAATGATGTCTTATGAACGGATGAATGGATTAACAATAACTTTTCAGCAGCCACTTACTATGTATTTGCCCTGTGTCAGGGTCCATTCTAGGTGCTGAGAATGCTTAATGCTGATAATGTTCTATGTCTAGATAATGTTTTAAACAAAATAGACCAAAATCTATGCCTTAGAGGAGCTTTTGCTAGAGAAAAAGATAGTGAATAAACAATGTATGTAGATATTTTGTTAACAAATGTCTGTCTATAAGGCAAGGAAAAGAGATGAGGAGGCTATGGAATTTGAAATAGAGTGATTGGGGGTAGGCATCACTGAAAAAGTGGCATTTAAGCAAAGACATGAGGAGGCGAATAAATAGGCAAAAGCTTTTCCAACATTACATAATGCTCTGTAAGCAAGAGTTTCACATATAATAGTTTTTCATATGTACATGTATAGGACATACTTATATTGAAAATAAGTTTGTTTAAATTTATTAAATCTGGCAGCCCTACGCTCATGGTGAAGTCACCTCTACACAAGACTAGGAAAGCTGTTTTTCATTGTGAACTTTTGGTACTTAAGATTTGTGCTTTTTCTGACAATCCTTGAAGACGAGGTTGCTGGGCATGGGCACATTCGCATGCAGATTTGGTGGCGTCCTCCTTGGCAGGACACTCAGCTCCTTGACGAAGTCTCCCAGAAGCAAGAAGCATCATTTGTAGATCCTGACAGATGGCTTTTGCCCAGGAGGGAGGACATTTAGGATGATTCATACCAAATAGCACATCAACAGACTTTAGAAGAGAGCTATTAAAATGGGAATATGTTAGCTCTAATTTATGCTAAATAAATAAGTAAAGCAAAGAGCCTATTAGAAAGATGTAAGATATTCAGCATTTGAAGACTCTGAAAGGCTGGGAAGCACAGTTATTTTCCTAGATTTTAAAATCCTGCTTTTCAAGAATGCACTGAAAGCACGATGTTTTTTAAAAAGAATTTAAAACATATTTTTATTTCTTCATTAGAAAAGAGAGAAACAGAGAGAAAGCAATAGTCATAGAGAGGGAGAGAGTGAATACAGGCTTGCCAGGGCATCCTGTCAGTGCAAAAACCTACAGGCATATGCACTGCTTTGTGCATCTGGCTTCATGAGGGTACTGGGGTATCAAACCCAGGCCATTGGGCTTTGCAAGCAAGTGCCTTTAACTGCTGAGCAATCTTCTATCCATCCCCACAATGATTCTTGTTTGAACCTAAATGTCATCTAAACTTGAACAGAGCCAGCCAGTCATACAAGTGAGTTTCCTCCTAAGAGCTCTAAACCATTCAACCACAATGCAGACTCTAAATTGAGAGCCACCATAATAAAGACATCTCTCTAGCATCTAGCATGGCATGAGAAAATAAATGGTGCTTGAGAAATGTGAACTGAATTAATAACAAAGCTTGATAAATATAATTTGAATTAATAACAAAGCCTTGGTGAGGATGGTGGCATCCTCACCCAGAACTAATTATGAAGTCTGTGCCAACTGAATGGAATCAGACCAATAGCAGAGTCAAGATGAATGAT
>PVHP010019114.1:0-32271 GCA_004024765.1 Zapus hudsonius
AAAAACTTCCTTGTACCCATCCCCATGGACCTTGGCTAGCATCACGTATTTCCCGCCACCCATGGCCCCCAAATGAGGTGTTCTCAGGTTGTCCCCACCCACCTATCCCAGTGCAGGCTGCCAACTCCCCACCCCCATCAACCAATCTCCTTTTCTCTTCCCCATTCCCCATCCTCCTGACCCCCTTTTCCTATAAAATGTAAGTTTTCCCAATTGAATAAAGAACCATGTGGATATACAATACACATCTGCTCACCTCTGTGTCCTGAAGGACCCCCTGCGCCATCCCCCAGCTCTGTGGACCCCAGCCCTGAGACAGTGGACAGCAGATAGCCCGCTCAGCTCCCACCGCTTCTCCGTTTTCCCTCTGCCACGGCGCCCCCTGAGGAAAAACCAACAGAAGTAGGTAAGGTATGTCAATGTTTTGTTGGTACGAAAGATCACAGCACCATTTCCACACTGGAACACTGGACTAGATAGTTCAGTATCCTCAGTACTAGACAGAGTATTACAACCAATATGGCTGTAGGCAGAAGATCCTCTGTTTTCATATTATCCTTAACCCCCAAGCTATGTACTGTCACTTCTGTCTGCATTTTCTTCTTTTCAGTGAACTAATTTTCTCTGCATTAAAACTAATTCTGCCATGTCATCATTTTTTAGGGATTTATTTTCTAGGAGCGTCAATGAATAAGAAAGAAATTCACATTATCTATCAGATCTTATTTCTTTCTGGAATTTGCCAAAGCCACATGCAAAAAATAAGGGTTGGAAATAGTGTTCAAATAGTAAAAAAAAAAATTAAACATTTCTGAAAGGAAGATTAGGGATTATATATTTGATCCAATAAAGTGCGTAAGTAAAGGCCATAAAGTCTGGAATTTTCTCTGTCTTTACCCTCCTTGTAAGAGTTTACAGATGGCCCAAACTCAAGGTAAGAAATTACTTTCCAATTATGGTTCCCCTACTGGAAAGCTATCCTGTTAAATTGAGTCAGACTAGTTGGTAACATTCATGCTTTCTTTATAATCTCTCTTTAAAAGAAATCCCCAAATTCTCCCTAAAAATAAGCAACATCAAACTGATAGAGGTACCAGTGGACCCAGCTATCCCTCTACTAGACATCTACCTGAAAGATGTCACATCTCAGTACAGAGACATTTGTGCAACTATGTTTATAGCAGCTCAATTCATAATAGCCAAGAATTGGAATCAACCCAAATGCCCATCCATGAAGGAATGGATAAAAAAAAAAAACTGGTATATTTACACGATGGAATTTTATTCAGCTGAAAGGAAAAAATGACATATTGAAATTTAGAGAAAAATGGTCAGGTGTAGAGCAGATCTTACTAAGTCAGCTCTCAAAAGAACAGAGTCAAACTGAGTTTTACAAAGTCAAAGAAAATCAACTGAAGATTTTTTAAAATTAGCTTAGTGATTTTCATTTTCATTCCACAAACATACTTCATCTTCTGATAGTTCCATGGTCTTTCTTTCTGTTGAATAAGAAGAGAATCCCGGGCTGGAGAGATGGCTCAGCGGTTAAGGCACTTGCCTCCAGTGCCTAAGGCCCCAGGTTCAATTCCCCAGGTTCCACATAAGCCAGACCCACAGGTGGTGGGTCTCTCTCTCTCTCTCTCTCTCTCTCTCTCTCTCTCTCTCTCTCTCTCTGCTTGAAAATAAATAAATAAAATATTAAAAAAAGAATTTCTATAAAAAATAAAAGAAGAGAATCCCTCTACATATACTGTCTCCATTGGGAGGACTTCTTTTATTTGTCTCCAACTGTGGTCATTTCTTCTTATTAGATTTTTCAATAAATTTCAACTGCTCTTTTTTTTTAATTTGCTAATCTGTCAAACCATAATGTTTCTTGTCTATAGACCTCACATCTTTTCTTCAATGAATTAGTCACCTTGGTCATTTATAATTTGGTTAGAGGCAAGGAGAGCTCTATGTTATGTCCATAATCAGATAAAATGATTAAAATAATGTCTTAACCATTACCAAAAACAATATCTAATACACAACAGATATCTCTGTACCTATTAAGGAGTTTGTTTTTGGTTAAAAAATAAAGAAAAAAAGTTCCCTCTTTCCAGTTGAAAGTTTCAGGTAGCCATTTAGGCAAAGTTTTCTTAGTTCTCTTGATTTTCTTATATATAGTGTGAATTTAAATAACTTCCATCCCATGCAGTTTATTCTTCCCATTTTTCAGTCATCCCCAAAATACCAAATGAAATCATTCACCAATATTTTCCAAAATCAATTACATGTTAATGAACTATATTTGTAAAAGCAAAATTCTTTAAGAAAGGACTGGGGAGATGGCTGAGCAGATAACAAAGCCTGTCAGCCAAGATTTGATTCTCCAGCACCCACGTAAAGCCACACAATCAAAGTGGCACATGTGTCTGAAATTTTCACGCAGTGACAGGAGACCCTGGCACACCCATTCCCTCCCTCACAAAGCTTTCACAAGGCCGTTGGGGGTTTGAACTTGGGTTCTTGAGACATCTTCCCAGGTTTCCTGGCTTTTTTGTTATGTTAGATTAAAGTTTCATTTTTATTTTATCCCAGATCAAGATTATTTCTTTGTAATAATTTAGTATCAGTTTTAAGCATTTCAAAAGGATGTTCAGTGGTTTCCTCATACTTTAAGAGCTTAGTTTAAGAATGGAATTCCCCAGAAGAACCATCAGTTGGAACTGTGCCTGACTCCTTGTTCTGAAAGCAACAGTACCAGTGAGGCAGCAAAAAGCTCATAGAAAACCATGAGAAGTATAAGAATATGGTATCATTGCCCACCCCAGGGTGCACACATGGGAATGCATTAAATACAAAACACTTAAATCTATGTACTAGATTATTTTCAAACGTAATAATGTTCACATTCTACATGTTCATTGTAGCTACTTAATTACATATTTATTTGAGTCACAAAAAAGGATGCCTGTTTATGATAGATCATAAGTTATTTGCCATTCTAGACTGAGTTAAAAATAAATTGTAAAATATGTTTTTTTAAATATGTTTTTAAAACCACTTCTAAAATCAATATCACATTAATTTTTTTATTGTCCATAATGAGTTACATTGTTTAGTGGGCCAACAATGGGTTGTTATCCCCAATTCTTCATTGCCCCCCTCCACATCCCCCAGTCAGCTGGATATCCTCCTCCGTGGTCCGTCTGGATCAGTCTTTCAGAAACCAATGAATCTCAGCACAAAAACCCCTAAGCACATTAATTTTTTTTTGAGGTAGGGTCTCTCTCTAGCCTAGGCTGACGTGGAATTCACTATGTAGTCTCAGGGTGGCCTTGAACTCATGATGATCCTCCAACCTCTGCCTCACCAGAGCTGGGATTAAAGAAATGCCCTTCTGGATCCTATTACCATTTTAACCACATTAATTTAGTCTAGGTGTTTCACGTTTTATCAAAGGGTATTATAATTTGTCACTCACAGTATTTCTAAGTCCCTCTAGTTCATCACAGGAAAGTACAGCTGAGCAGCAGAAAATGGCAAATTCACTCTGTGATATTATGTCTAGAGGAATAGCAATAGAAATATCACAGAGCAATTCCACTGTGATTTTCAGTCATACTGATGAGCTATAATAATCTGCCCGGAACGTAGCAGAGGCTATAGTTTATTGGCTTGAAGCAAAGGCAAATTTCGATAAGTTCTCTAAGAGGAGATTTCTTCTCATTTTCAATGTACTTCCAATCAGAGCTGCCGAATCCTTGGACTACAGAAAGGCTGCCTAAATAAACACGTAGATCACTAAAATAAAGCTAAATCTCAAATTTCTTACAAAAATATCCTTTGGATCAAGGAATTTGACTGGAACCCACTGAGGCACATTCCTGCAAAATTCTCCTATGCTATAAATTTACCCAGCCAGAAAGCATAAGTTAAATTTCACAATTCCACACATAGGCTAGTTTAGAAATATTGACTTTTTAACCATATGAAAAATGTCTACAATAACAAAGACACTAGATATCAAAGGTTTTCTTGATAACCCTAATTACTACCTGTAATGAAATTGTTTACACGGGATCCTTGGTTTGTTGATAAAAATGTCAATGAGGCCAGCATAGATTTTTTAAAGCAATCCTTCCCCAAAACTACTTAAAACATACAATCATACAGGGAAAGAGAAATTATTGCAGTTTTTAGGACATCTGTCCAAAGATGTCTACTCATAAGACTACTTTTGAGAGTATGGTCATTTGCTATCATAGAAGAGGTCAGTATTCAGCTACTTTGTGATGGTTTTCAGAAAAAGACAATGAAAACCTGAATAAACCACCAACTTGAATTTTAAACCGGAATTGTAGGATTCTTCCTGAGTTAAATGAATAAATTAATGTTGATAGAGTTGAACAAGGTCAGTCATCAAACATGAAAATATGAAGAAACAAAATCTGATGTGCATAAACTTATAGAAATTCCTTAACCCAATGAACTGGAAGAAAAAAACATTCCAAATTCAGAAAAGTCAAAATTGCAGTTTACTTTTTTCAACATGTGATGGGCGGTAGGAAGGCAAAGAAATTGGAGAAAAGCCAGAGACAAACCTTTGGTGAGAAACAAGGAACAGCGGGAAAAGTGTAATGTAACAAGTGTCCTGACGACTTGGAAAATGTCATTCCTCTTCTAGAAATCTCATGACTTTTTAAAAGCAGAAGAAAACTTTACGATAAGTCTAAAATTAAGCAGAAGACTATATCCCCCTTCTAATGTTCACCTCATTTCTTTTCAGCATCATTTGAAGATTTCTAAAAGGCTGTTTGGCTGTCACTTTTAAAAGTAATCCCGAGACATTTGTTAAACAGTTCATGGAAGGAGACACAGGGGGAAAGACCTCTAAGTTGCATGGCCCTCGTTAGATAAGAAAGCCGAAGTTAAGTTAACCTCAGAAACCAGATCCTCAGACTCCTGGGCCTTAATTCTTAAGCCACACTCCCAGTTAATATATCCACTGTGGCTTTTACTAGGACAAAACCTGTAATTGGATCCATGAATGCAGACCTATGGACTGCTCTATCAGCATTACACGTTATCTTTCATCTTGAAGTCTCACAAAGCTTTATTAAGCCATTGGAAAAGGAAGTGTCATTGTTCCCCTGTCCCCCTCTCTCCCCAAAAAGATAGCTGAAGTCGATTTATCAGGTGGCTAAGTGGGAGTAGGAAAGAGGTTAAGTTTAATTCAGAAGAAGATATTGCCCTTATGAACACTGAAGCTTTTGTAATGTGCCTACTAAAATGGTCCCCTTGTCAAAGGACTTATGTCCTCCTATGAGGTCTTCCAAACAAATTGAGAAAATGAGAGGAAATTGACCCCAGAAACTCTGTTTGGTACATTTGAGAACCAAAAGGCACATTTTCTTTCTGTGGAATGCAGTAATGTGGGAAGGTTGAAATGTCTCAGATTGGTCAACACCTATATTAATCAAGAACTGTGTTTGTGTAAGCAGAAAGAAAGAATTAATTGGACCTGGATTTTTTGGGGGGTGATTTAGCCTGAGAAATATTAGTTCATGAATCTTTAAGACAATTTGAAGTGTAATCATTTTTCCTGAAGAATTTTAACATGTAGACATTATTCTACAGTAAGTTGGTTGGTAAGTGTTGGTTGTGTTTTTATTGGCATAATTATATAGAATTAGGGGGAACTGTACATGTAGGGCTTTGATTACTCACATTCATTGTATATCTAATTTTTAAAGAACTTGAAGGCAGACATATTTAATTGGGTCCTCTATTAATGACAGTCATTATAAGTCTACTTAAGAAAACATTGGCTTGCTTTACACTTAAGTGGATTTTGCTACAATCCTATGTCAATAATTCTCTACACTGAAACAAGCTATTATTTTGTCGGACTCTCCTAGGGACATTTTAACTCAGCACTTTAGAGAAACGAACAAGAGCAGAAAAAAAGTTCTTATCTGAAACTTGAACTTATCACAGTTCACTTGTCTAGAAATTAGCCTGGGAACATCTAGGCACCGGAATTTCCCACTTCTTTTTCTTTCTTTCTTCCTTTCTTTTTTACCCCTACTTTCAAGACGAGGAGCCTAAAGTCATTTAAAACTGTCAGTTCTGAATTTTCAAATCAATCAAATTTAGAGTTATATGAGGGTACAATAACTTGCTTAATGGCTCCAACAATATTCATAATTTCACTTACAGGTATTTTTAGAGAAAATAAAATGTACGGTTTTCCTTCCTAATAAGAAAATCCACTGGTCTCAAAAATACCAGTCTTTGTTTTCATATTTTTTTAAAGTTACATATGAGGTACTAATAAAAGGGAGGTCAACAGGTCTAATGCTCCCTGTGGGTGATGGATGATGTGGGTATAAAGTAGGAAGTGGGCACAGAAAAGAGAGACAGAAGCAGTCCTTGACCTCATTGTAAGTCTGCTCTCAGATGCAGATAGAGCCTGAAACCTTTGGGCAGCCCCAATTATCGAGTTTCCTGGCACCCAAGTCATTCTATTGAGTTATATTACCTGGCCACCCTAAAACATTTGAGCCTGAGCACCAGATCAGTCATTCTTGTCTCTTAGAGTCAGAGTCTCAGCCCAGCACTGCTGGTCCAGAGCTGCCTCCCAGAGGCCTGGCCCTGTCTCCCTGCAGATTCTCAAACTGCCAGGGACTCTGCAAACCTCTTGGATTATTTGCACATGTCTTGTTCTTTGTACAAGTAACACTCCACATTTGAGACCCCACCAGAAAGGTCCTGATGAACTTTCTGGTTCTCAAAAATTAGATACAAAAGTATGCAGCCTTCTTCCTCCTCACCCTTGTCTATTCCAGACTGTGAACTCTTTCCAGCAAGTTCCATGTCCTACAGTATATCCTTTTGACTTGAGAAGTTCAGACTTCCAACAACCAAAACAAAAGCCTTCTTCAGATCTGATTTTTGAATGGGGTAGTCCTATGGGTTCTCAGTCCTCCCCTGAAGGGAGTGTGGTTCTGCATGCCTGGGACACATTTGTGACCCAACAATGCCTGGAACCCATTTGTCTGTACTCCATGGAAAAGAATTTCCACTTTCTCCCTAAATTACATTTTCTGCAGCATAGATTAATTAGTGAATTCTCTTTAGGGTACATTTCTAAAATATTTCATTTATAAAAAACTATCCTACTGAAATACCAATCATACACAAAAGAGAACTGTATATGAAAATCATAAACTAAAACTGTTTCCAAAATTTGTTCATAAAGCATGTGAAAGAATAAGGATATTGGACTGAAAGGTTTAATTAATAAGAAACTTAATAGGACAGAAATACATACTTTTGAGGTAGGTTCATTATAATAGAAGAGTAGTGTTAATTTGTAAATGCATGCATGGATTTGACCGTAATAGAACAATGAATAATTTCCAATATTAATGGGTCTGAGTTTTGGACAGTCAATCCTGTACTTGCCAAATTTTATTAACAATCAGCTTCTCAGGTTATATTTCAGTCTTTTCCTCGAACCAAAATAGACTCAATTACTCAAAATAGTTTTCCAAAGCTCTGTAGTGTGAAGTATCTAACCATCTGGATTGATGGTTAGTGCTTGGAAACCCATTTGATTTTTTGATCATTTCTGATCATCCATTTACAAAACGACTTCAAAGAAACAAACAAACAAAATAAAAGCAACTCCAATGAAACCCAACTTGAAACAGGCAGATCACCCTCTAACAATGCAGCTACCCTTTGACTGGAAAGGAGGGGTATTTTTTACACAAATTGGTCACACACACATCTGTTTCTCCACTGGACGTTGTCCTGTTATTCAGTGGGAGGGTCCCAGCAAGCATCTGTCCTTACAGAACTCACAAGAGGGTCATGTTTGTGTAGTTCAGTGGTCTGTGGATAGGGCTCTGCCTGAGAGAATATTCAATAGTAAATGACATGCACTATATTCCTACTGGACAAGCACTCATCCTTAAACATGGTCAAGGACAGCTTTGCTTATGTGTTAACAGTTCCAAGATCCCAAAGAAGGAAGTCACTCTACTTTCTGACCAGGGAGAGATTGATTGAACTTAAAAATCCCTAGGGAGCTAAGTGAGTCTAACTGCTTAAAGTCAGACCAATATTCACTGCTCTCTCCAGGGAAGAGAAGCAGATAGATAGATAGATAGATAGATAGATAGATAGATAGATAGATAGATAGATAGATAGATAGATAGTAGATAGATAGATTTTTAATAAGGTAATATAATTATATAATTTAATAAGGTAAGGTGTGTGTATGTAATCTCATTGTCTGAGAGTGGGCATGTTTACTTGCAGGACTGAGGAATCTTGGCTGTCGGTCCTTGCCTTCTACTAGAGACTTTGCCATTGGCCTTGACAGGCTAACTTCTGACACATTAATGGGAATTCTTCACAGGTTTGTCTTACATGTCTTGTGCTGACAAAATACATTATCAAAGGCTTGAATTGATTGGCTTAAACAATAGGCTTTTATTCTGTGGAGCCTGGCAAACTGAAATCATGAAGCCAACTGTCTGGTTCTCTTAGGAGACATGATCTAACCTAAGCTTCTCTCCTCGTTCCTGGGGCTTGGCTGTGGGTTGTTGGATTTCATTGACTTGTAATGCCATCACTCTAGTTCAGTCTCTCCCCTCTTCCCTGTGTCTGTTTCTCCTTCTCTCCATTTTAACTCCACATGAGGACACCAGAAATGTTGGACATAGGGCCCATATAACTCCACGGTCCTTTCAGCTTTATTAATTATATGTGAATGAATCTATTTCCATATAGAGCCATGCACCAGTAGTCCAGGAAGGAGATGTTATTTTGGGGAGCTCTATGAAAATAAGTACACACTATTTTCCTGAATTTTATGTCATTCATAGAAGATGTTCATAACTTCTTTCTATTTCTCTGATGTCTTACTTGGCAGAAGCCCTCTTCCTGATAAGTAGTCCTGAATGTAATTATAAGCAGTAACAGGTACCATTTATTATTTTAGTGAGCAAAAAAAGTCAAGCAACATTTTATACATTGAAATGGAAAAATAAAGTTATTATTATAATTTTATTATTCTTATAAATAAAAATCAATGATCCTAGTCACTGGAGAGCCTTCAATATGCAGATAGTTTTTGAATCATGACTCGTACAACTGAACTATGCTTTTGGCAAATGTAATGTGGCTTATTTTCCCTGGCTTGGATATTGTATGAAATTTCATCTGTTTTCACCTCCAAAGTATTCTTTGGAAAGAGGGAGGAATGCCAGTGTGCTTCCAATGTGATTTTTACCTTGCTAGCTTCTCTACCAATGCTCAGTTTGATAAGACTCCTCATGTTATTTTGAGGATGTGGAAACAAGGTTAAAACACAGTATTTGAAACCCTCAGGATGCATTCTAGAAGATGGTTGGGTGGGCTCAGAAGGAAGGAGAGCTGGGTCAGAGGCCCTTTCAACAGAGCATGAGGGAGGTGACAGGGGCATGAGTGGGGGTGAAGGGTAAGGGCACCCACTTGATCTTTTCATTATGCATGAAGACATGGACTTCAAAGCAGGTGTGTGTGTGTGTGAATGACTACCAAAATCAGGGTGATTCAGATGTCAAGCTAATTCACAACAGGGTAATCTTTGCGCAAGCTAATGCTGAGGACGTGGAAGGCTGTGATCCTTGGGTGGAGTGTCTTGAAGGCAAGAGCTCACAGCTTCTCCAAAGATTTCCCAATTTCTGAATGTAATCTGAACTGATAAACACAAGTCAACCAACTCTTAATCTATGAGGACATAGTGAGTTCAACAACTGGGGATTTCTCATGCCAGTAATTACAAACATTCTTTCAATTTGGCTACTGCCCTGATAGCTTTATATTGTTTAGTCTTAAATAAAAGCTGGGAGTGCAGGCAGTTTGGGGAGCACTAGGTTGCATCCCCTGACCCTCTTTTAAATAATATTTTGCGTAGTGTATGTTCATTTCTTGTTCATCTCAGAACCTCTGGATGGTGCCAACAGGTGTGCTTTGTCAAACACTGAGCATCTAAAACAGGGTCAGCATCAGCCAAATTGTACAAGAGACTAAGTAAAGGGAACTCACTCAAGGCCACACTGAGATGATTCTGAATCACTGTCCCTTCTGTGCCCAGCACACGTGTCCAGAGATTACTTTCTGCTTTGCTGGTCAGAGGGTGAGCCCATTAGTAGCTCATGGGATACAACAGTTTGATGGCATTTACACTGGGTGGTAATGTGCTTTTCTGTCTTTCTTCAGCCACAGTTAAAAACATAAACAAGTTGTGTTCTTCCTTGGTAATCATCAAAACCAGGTGAGAGTTTTCAGAAATTTCATACTGATGTAAAAAGGTTATTGCAACCCAAGCTTTTTGGCCAAGTTTAAAGCACCTGCTATGTCCTACATCTTCCAGCATTGACTATTAATGAGCTATTGTAAGTCAGTTTGAGACAACGCAGCTGACTGGCACTGAAGAGGTAAATAACCCTGAAAACAAAATCAATAGTGTTTGGGGTGCTTGCTTGTAAATACCATTTCTAATAGGCGTGGCATGCCCTTTTCAAATTGATACAGTGTGATGAAATATTTCAAATGAAGAAAGAGAAAGAGATGGAACCACTTGTCAGTTCCTTTTCTTAATGACCACTGGTCCTTTCAAAGCTTCTATCCAGATCTGCCTGCTGGGTTGGTTGGCTTGAGAAGTCCTGACAAGGATGTCATGATATATGTGGCTGCCCTACTTTGAAGAAGTAATTCCCTGGAACTCCCGAGGCTGTCTTCATGTTTCTTGAACATAGCTGACTATATAAAATTTCAGTGAGAGTTCTGTCTGAGCCAGGAGAGCATTGGGAGGGTGCTATGTTGTGAGGATGCTTGTCCTCTGTGAAGCTCCTGTTGAAACGTAATCTCCCATTAGGAGCTATTAAGAGGTGGGACCAGGGGACTTCTAAGAGGTGATTAGGGCTGTGCGCTCATAAATGGATTAATTCCCCCATGCAGCTAATGGATTAATGGATTAATGGATTAATGGGTTAGTGGGTTAATGGATTATCTCATGAGTGGGTCTGGAATAAAAGCCAGTATGACTAGGTCTCTCACATAGCCCCCTCGATTGACACGTCATATCCCACAACCATATTGGAACTTTGCCAGCTAGGCTATCCCCAGATGTAATAGCCTGTCAATGGTATATTTATTGATACCTGAACGTTAAAGCTCCCCAACCTCACTAATCTTGTTTGCTTATAATATACCCAGACTATAGTATTATCTTACTAGCAACAACACACATATTAAGCAAGATGCGTTTGGAAGTCATGGAAGAAGCATTTGAACATCAAAATGGTAGAGCCACCAGTCCCAGATGACAAGATACAAGAAAGTTTCAGGGAGGGTTAGATGTACACTGTCCTATAACCTGTGACAGTGACATAGGGCATAGCTGGTTTCTAATAAAATAAAAATAAAACAGTGTGATGAGTTGCTTATAATGTCTCTAGTAATACTGGACTCTATACACTATATAGTCACAGTATTTGTCTATATTAATTTCTGCACATTGCTACGCTATTTGCTTCACATACAAAGCAGATCATCGGAATGTGATTTTCATCTTAATTGCTCTGGTTCAACATAAAAGGACAGAGAGGTTGTGTTCATCAGCACTGATAATAAGATGGATCATGTAATCAGATGTTAGGAAGGGCATGTGATTGCTGTAGATTCTCTGCTATCTTAGGACATAGGCTATGGATATTGAAGTTGGGATTTGGGGGTTTAAGATCCCAAAGCCAACTGCAAGCTGAACTCACTGTTGTGTTTGGGAAAACCTGACAAGCCTTGGGGAAAATACATGATCATTTCTGCCTTGACTGGCTCTGAGGGAGCCATGGTGGACAAACCCACCATGCCTAGGGCTAGTTCTGTTGAATCTTTGGATATACTGGTTTTGAGGCACACATGTGGTAAATTTAGAAAGTAATAATGAATATTTATAACTCATACTTTCCATAGTCTCTTTATTAATACCAAGACAATTGCATTTAGTCTCCCAACAAAAATATTCCTAAATAAATTGCTACTTTTTCATATACACTGGTAATGATACACAGTTGATCATCTGTTCCACAGTCACGTGATTTAAGGAGCCATCATAGTATTTAGGGTTCAGGCTAGAGAGATGCTCAGTGGTTAAGACCCTTACTTGCAAAGCCCAGCATCCTGAGTTTAATTCCTCAGTACACACATAAAGCCAGATGCACAATGTGGGGCATGCACTTGGCATTCTTTTGCAGTGGCAAAAGGTCCTTGTGTATCCATGTTATCTCTCTCTCCTCTTGCTGCCTTTGTCTCCCTCCTTTTTTGCAAATAAATAAATGTTTCCCCAAAAAGACCCATGGTATAACATCTTGCCATATTTCGCACTGTGTGAGAAATTTTAAGTACAGATACACAGTGGCCTAGTTCTAACATAAGGGTCAGATACAGATGTGCTGAGGGACTCCTCAAAGATCCCAGAACCACAGGACGCAGAGAGGGACTCTGTGGACTGAGGGGGTCTCCTCCCCGAAGTAAATGACAGTTGACCTTTGGGTGCACCAGAGACATGAGTCATGGAAGTGTTTTCTATTTAAACATGTCTGTAGTCTTTTAGATAAAATGTCTCACATTGTAATATCGGCCACAAATCTTGATATTTTATAATGCTAACCTGGTAGAAATAGTATGCAATGATAATGTCTGAGTTTCCCAGCATGCATCCTTGCCTGCACCACACCATTCAGAAAAATTACTCCAATGAAGAAAGTCTTATGAACCACCAGACCTGTGTTCTGGGGAAAACTCACCAACCAGATGACTGTTCCAGGAAATGTTTCTTTTCTCTCAGAGTGGAATGCAGTTAGAAAACAAAATCCCAGAATTATGACATTTATGAGTGTGAGTTTAAAGTAGAAACTTACACAGTGGAGTACAGACTCCATCACTAAAATGCAGCAAGGAAATAAGTCATCAAGATTGTCAATGAACCACTTTATGAATCATCAGTATTGGATGCTTTTCTCTCTTGCATATTTGAATTCACAACTCTTCTCCTTGTCCATGTGTGGCCTTTCACAACCCCATGTATTCCAGGTTATCTACTGTGGAGGAAAGAAGCATGAATGCCCAGGTGACCCCTGACATCTGTGAAAAGACACAGTGACTTCAGTATTTAAGCATTTGTTTTAATCACAGTGGTTTAGCACTAGTGGGTTTGCCTGGTACGTACAAGTCCCTGGTTTTCACCTTCCACACCATAAAAAAATTAATTAAAATAAATGAAAGAAAAGACATAAAAACAGAGCAATTTCATGTATGGAAAATGTAGTATCTTTGCTTAAGGAATTTTTTTAGAGCCAGTTAGACATAGTAGCACACACACTTGAACACCACACTTGGGAAGCTGAGATGGAAGGGTTACCATGAGTTTTGGGACAATCTGTGCTACATAGTGAGACTTGAGCCAAAGCAAACAAAACTCGGAGTTCTTTGTGGGCATTACCCTTTAGGATGGCACTATGGTTCAATGGTGGAGCATTTGCCTAGCATTCAAAGGCTGTGTGTTTTATACCGAGAAATGTAAACATGGGTAAGAGAAAGTGGCCAGCAGATTGTAATCACTCATCAATGCTTTTCTGCCATTGCTGGGGCAGGCTTGCAATCCCAACTATTCAGGGGCCGAGACAGAGGATCATGTGGCCTGAGCCACAGAATGGGCATCTGTCTGGAAATAAAAGTCAAAGGAAGACTGTGCACTTATCTAACATGTAGACAGCTGGTCTTAGCATGTAAAAGGCCCTGGGTTCAACCCACAGCATGATATAAACCTTATTAAAATGGTTTTAATTTTGAACTTCTAGCCTGATGCTCTTTGAGGAGGGCTGACTCAGCAGAGGCCATTTCACAAGGCGTTTGCCATTAATGATAATCTTTTAATGGACACATCATTCTTCGTCACGATGCAGAGCTCTGTGCATTGCACACATTCTTCTGCAGCTCAGATGCAAATACCGTGGTCTGTCCTGCCGGAGCTTTCTGCACATTCTGTGGAGTTCACTTGAAGACAGCACATCTTTTCTTGTTCTCTTTTTGATCCATCCATGTTGCCAAATTGTGTGCAAGGAGAAGTATCAAAATCACATCTTTCTACCTGGCTTTGGACGCCGGTTTTCTTTTGAAGAACAGCTCTTCAGCTCCTCCAAGGGTTCCTTTCCTTTTTTCTTATTTCCTTATAGAGCAATGGCATCACTTTGCTCTCAGTATTATATTTCTCTTCAATAATTGATACGTTACATTAAAGGGACACAAAATGATCTTAATTATGCAATAATGATCAAGGCGGAGAGCTTCCTGGGAACTAATGGCTGCTCCAGAGGAGGCGGTGGCTTGAGGTCCAGCTGGTTGTTAAGCCCCAGGAAATGCTACCAGCCAAGATTTGTATTATTTCTCTCAGATGAAAATGAACCCAAAAAAATTGGCAAAATGGATTCTTTTTCCACTAATGGGTGAAATGGACTCATTTTTGTTGCAAGAAGATAGCTAAGTAGAAGGAATGTGGCCCATAATAGCTAAATCAGAAATCTCCATTTTCTCTGCCTCTTGTCCTGCATTGAGGGAAGCACAAATACTATTGTACTGTTGATTTGAAATGTTGAGACAACCAAAACACACCACGGTGTTTGAGTCTTTCTCTACACCTGCAGGCACCACATGACATTGTGGGTAATGGTTGCTCTGATAGGTTATAATTGCAAATATAGTTTCTTCTAAGGAGCACATTACTCCAGTAAGCACCCAAAAGCTTGACTTTCTATGATTCCTTTAGACAGAATATTGGAACAAAAGAGATAGGACCAAAAGATACCTTAGATCTCCTTAGATCTGTGGCCTCTCCGGTAATATTGTATAAGCAGAAACAGTTTCCACATGGTTCAAGTGCAAATCTTTCTACACAAAGGAAACACTAGGGTTATCCCTCTACCTCTGGCCCATAGTGACATCATACCCATCACAACGTGGTCTGTAAATACTAATGCTATAAAGGCATAGCTATTAACATATTTGTCTATAAATACATTAGCAATGTACTAAATTAAATGTTTAATCTATTTAAATTATCAGATTACCCAAGATTTTTTTATGCTCTGCTGTTTTATGGTGGGATGTCAGAGAGCCTAGTGGCCCACCAAGAGAGTCCTTAATGGTAAAGCTCAAATGACTGAGGGATAAAGTTAATAAAAAAAAGTTGGATTATAAGCCAAATATGAAAGAAATATTTATGAGTCCATTCTGATATAAACAAAAGATAGGCTACATAAATAGATGGGGTGAATTTATTCTCCTGTGCAGAAGATTGCCAAAGATTTCCCAGGAGTGTTCTGCTATCCAGGAAGTAGAGTGTAAATTTCCAGTCCTTTCAGTGTGGGTTGCACATGGAGATTCCCTTCCCAGAAAGTCTCCAGCATGGAATGTCAGGGAAGAAAGACAGGGAGATAAATCTGACACCAAGAGCAAAGCAAGTTCTGACAGATCCATCAGAGAAGTTTGAAACTTCTTATAGAGACTATACTAGATCATTTGGAAATCATACTAGACGTTATGATGCCCATTATACTAGATGTTATGATATCCATCTTAAGGGACAAAAGAAGCCGTGTGCTTTGTGGAAATACTATATTTTCTCTGTGTCCATAAAAATATAAACTATATTTAAAAAATGGGCCTAAAACAGCCTAGAATGAACATATGGCCAAGAACTTAAATGTGTTATATTGCCAAGAAATAGTTTGGCCGGTGCATAACACACCTCTTGTTGAGGCTTAAGAGGAAGAATCCTTAAAATAAAAGAGACAATGTGAAATGTTTAATGAGCTTATGAATTTGCAAGTAAAAGTTCTGGAAAGATACAAATGTAATTTTCCTGTGGGAGGAGTCTTATGTGTCTTTTGTGTTTTGTTTTATTTTAGACATTTGGAACATCCAGTATCACACAGTAGGGCTCATTTGATTATAATATCTTAATGTTTTGGTAGATATGACTTTAATACGAAATGCATGTCCCTTATTATTTATGGACTCTAGGAGAAAATATAGCATTGGGTAAGTGATATATAGCCATAGATGACTTGCTTATTCTCAGTGTCTGTGTGAAGGGGGGATACACTCCCAGAGGAGTCCTCAAGGAAGCCGTACTGTCATGGGGATACCATAGACTCAGCTACAAGTAGCAGTAATAGAAGGGACTTTGTAGGGGGGGGATTTGTGAGAACCTTAGTGCTTCTATATAATTGTCAAAAATTATGTAATGTTAATAAAAAATCTGGCATGCAGTTTCAGAGTGGGTGGCACACAAGTTAATCATTTCCTAGTGTATAAGTTATCATCTCAGCAGGGAGGTAGAAGTTTGAAGAAATTAACACTGCCGTTATTAATTCAAGACCTAGAAAATAATGTCATGTATGAAGCCCTCAAATTTTCATATGTAGAAACCTGATAGAAAGTGTCAAGCAAGAGACAATCCAGGTATGCATGGTGGCTTGTGCTGTTACCTCTGCACCTGAAAGACAAAGAAAAAAGAACCAGGAGTTCAAGACCAGCCTTGACCACGTAAGATTCTGCTTCAAAATATAAAATCGAAGCAACAGCAACAAAATTGAAATAACCCAAAAGATTATCAAGCTTCTGGATTAAAATAGAAGAGATGAACATTTACTAGCCAATAACAAAATTGGTGAAAATATTAAGTACAATTGAAAAGCTAATGGGAAGATGAGGCAGTTATTAATTAATATTTTCATTATGGGGACTAAATCCAGGACTTCTAAAATGCTAGGTGAGCACTTCACCATTGAACATAACCCAGTCCCTGGTCTTTTAAATTCTCCTGTTAACTCTTAGTTTAGGGCTTTAAAGCCAGATATTAAGATAGACTCAACAAAAAACATAGTACAGACATAATTGGGCATTAAAGTATGAAACAAAGATTTTCCAAAAGTAATAAAGCAAGTTTCACTTATGGAGAAATTCTTGCTTATACTTTGATAGAAAATTACTATAATGTGGATTCTAAGACAATAAAGTAATGCTAAGTCCTTATTCATCCATCACGTAGATTTCTACCTCTGATATATTTCATATATTTTGATATTTTTCTGAGATGTTATTATTAAAATTGTAAGTGATGTCTATACAAATTGGAGAGTAGTGAAAACAATTAAACATGTCTTATTTTCTTGGGGCAAGAAGGAAACAAACAAACAAAGAAAATAATAATTGGCAGGGCATGGTGGAGCGTGCCTTTGATTAATCTCAGCACTTAGGAGGCAGAAATAGGAGAACTGTGAGTTCAAGGCCAATCCAAGACTACAAAGTGAGTTCCAGGACAGCATGGAGTTACAGTGAGAACTTAAAATAACAGAGTTCAACTTGCTGTCATCATGTCAAAGGATCTGAATGAGAGAAAGCAGTCTCTTTTTATGTCTTCCTCAACTTTCAACTTGCTCACTTTCTCTTGAGAAGAACCAACTCCGTTCTGTCCAGGGCACAAATACATTATTCCTTCTTCCCAGAATATCTACTTCATCACTAGTAGGTAGGACATATATTACTTTACACCTTTGCCTATACTTTGATATTTTATCCTTATGTAAAATAAAAGAGGAAGAAATGCATCAAAATCAGAATACTGCTACAACCTAATAGCCTAGTTATCAGCCCTTTCTTTCTTTGTTAAAAAATTAATGAGTCCCCTTTATTTATGTCAGGTCATTCTCTTTTCTTAATCATCAACTTAAATTTTGTCAGAGATTTCAAAAGTTTGTAATGATCGATTATTTTCCATAACACAAGAGCTGCTGCTAACAGATTGGTCTAGCAGTTAAAGTAATTGGATAGATTCCACCCTCATATTCATTAACATATATTTATGAATTGCCTGTCATGAATGAGGACAGATGGGCTGGTTGGATTTCAGGCCCCAATGTCTTTGCGTTCCAGCATAAGATTAAAAACAAGCATATTAATAATGAGAATACCAGGTAGCATATGAAGCCACACGAATGCTATCTATCATTCCCTATTTTCCAGTGATGAGTCCTGTACCAGTGAACAAATGCACAGTGACTATGTGAAGACCTAAGAAACAACCATGATCTTGACAGCTGAAGGGGGCGTTAAAAGTGTGTGGAAATGAAGAGGTCACATTAGAGCAAGCAACGGTGTACATTTTCTTAATGAGGCAGAGGAGCCTTGTGTGTTTCAAAAGAATGAAACCCACTTTGTATAAAGTACATCAAATGTACGCATTGTGGATGGTCGTATACACCTGGGCACACGCTCAGTGGACCAGAGTAGAGTAGCAGCAAGTCCCTGCCTTCTGGGGCTCTGACTTTTAGGTGGTTAAAATGTCTGTGGTCACTCCTACAGCAAGGTCACTCTGCCTCCTAGAGAAATTATGCCCAGTTATCTATCTATTGGTCTGATGCCTCCTCTTTCAAGCCCTCAGTCTACTTTACATCTCACAGAAAAGTCACCTTCATGTTGGCATGAAATGGTTTAAAAACAAGATTGCTTTCCTGCAAACATCAGATATCTTTTCCAGTAAGTGAATAAAAATTGTGATAGATGATGGTGATGAGAAGTTATTTATAAGAAAAGGAAAAGTGTGTGGGGTGGGTAAGTGGAGAAACACAAGAAGACAGAGAGGTGTCCAGAGGCTGGAAGAAGACCACAGTCATTCTGAGTTTCACTAGTTTCTACTCTGATGAGCCATTCTAATCAAATTAAAATTTGTATTTTTGCTTCAGGGATAGTGGTGAATGTCTGTAATTCCAGTATTCGGGAGACAAAACCAGAGGGGGGATGAGGTTCTGGCAAGTCTGGATTGTGTCATTAATGTAATGTTAAAATGACTTTCATAGTGAGACCCTGTTTCAAGAACACAAACAACAAACAAACAAGAAAAAAAATAAGTAAAATTCATTCCAACGTGTGTCTCAGCTTGATCTTTCCTTAGTCACACAACTATGGTATATGAAGTTCACCGTCTGTTGATCACTCATAGTTCAATCAGCTGTAAAATGTCATTCAAGAATGTTTGTGGGCTGGGATGAAGCTTAGTTGGTAGAGTACTTCCTAGTATGCAAACAGCCTTGTGGTCTTCTTAGCATTACATAAATCTGGTACATTAGCCCAATGACCAGAAGTTCAAGATCATTTCAACCTGGGGTTATAAAAAAAAAAATTCAGGCCATCCTGGGATACATGAGCACCAGTCCAGCTTGGTAGGTTGGGGTGATGTTTGAGTCAAGGCTGAGTATTGATACTCGTTTTACTGAAGGTGAGGTGGCTTTGGAGAAGTGAGCACACTATAGAATAAAAGGTGGTTTTGTTTCCCTTGATATCAAATAGTCAAGGTCTGAATCTCCAGGCCCATTTCAGATCCCAGTCTGGAGTGCTCCTAACAACAATTACCCTGAATGTTACTGATCTATTCAGCTACTCTGTACAGTATTGCACTGTGTGGAGGAGAAGGAAGCGTTTTACTTCTCTACTTGTCAGATGTATAAATTAAGACAGAGGGAATAAGCATGCATAAGCAAACGTGTTATAGGGAATGACTAGATTTTGTCAAAGAATTATATTAGGAACTAATTTTTTTCTCACAGAATTTCAGGCTATAAAATCATGTTACTTTCTATTTGTTCTATGGTGTTTTGCCTTCCCATAAAAATGTAGTACTTGGAAAGAACACTATCACTTTGAGTCCACAGCATCCTCTGAGATGAGTGTGTTAAAGGAAAGATGGAGGGGTGTTGATGGAGGAGAGGAATGGAGAACTCTTTGACTTTACTCATATGGTTGTTTCTTTCTGGGGTTGACCCTTTAGAAAGCATAAAGGTGTAACGAACATGCATTTGTTCTTCATAGATACTGGCCTCCCACATTTCGGTTTCCAAATTGTTTGGGAGTTGTTTTTTATAGGCATAACTTTCCTAGCATCATGGTCACTAAATTTGCTGTTTCAGCTAAAATGTTCAAGAAATAAAGCTCACATCTAAAGCTGATTTAGACAGGATTTGGTTTGGAGAAGAGTGGTGATGATACAGTTTCTATTTTCTCAGGAATTCCATAGGAACCAACTCAGGCACGAATTTATTTGAAGAGCTATGTCTTTAAAAAAAACTTGTATTTTTCTTTATTTTGGTATTACTGTTGAATTACCCAATAGTGACTTGGCTTCAGAGTTCTTTTAAGACAACTGTGCCCTTCTTTGCATTGGGGCATACAACATATCATAGAATTTGCTTAGGTTCATTTGCTATCCGTTTGATCGACATATTTGGAGGCAAAAAAATAAAGATAAAAGTAAGGGTTATTTTAAAATGGTTAAATTGATTCTTTAGCTAGAACTTCCATAGGTGTGATACTGACAAAAGTGTCAATCTCAGAAAGAGTTGATTTTCAGAATAGATACTCTGGTCTCTGGTCTCAAAATTATTGCCATTATTCCAAAATTTTGACTCCATATTTGGAAATCTCTCAGTGCTAACTTAAAGCCACTAGAAAATTTCCCATTTTCACTGAAGGCTTAGAACCTGTTATTTTATTTTTTATTATAATATCTATACTATAATTTTATTTTTATATTCACGAGAAAGAATTAACAATTTTTTTGTTGTTGCTCAAAGTGAGTATTTTAGATTTACAAGAATCATCTCTAGCTGCCAGTATTAGATTCTTGAAATTTTGATATCTGTCATTTGATGAAGATAATTATAACCCAAATGCCAATGGTCTTCTGCTATGGCCACCAAGTTGCCAAGGACCTCTCTTCGTACATGTCTTTCTCAAGTGTGGGCATGGGACAATAGAGTAAGGATAATCCTGAACTTGGAGGCCTGAGAAACAGTTGATTTTTCGATTAGTTGTCCAAACAATAGCTAAAAAGAACAAAGAAAAGATAAGAAAAGGCCTACTTGGGCACATATTTAAAGTTTAATTAATTCAATAAATTTTTAACCTAGGATTGTGTCTACTGTTGATCAAAATTTATATTAGTATCTGGTAGCTGGAATAAATGGAGTAATTCTTTAAAATATTTTATTGATAATTTCATACATGCATGATGCATTTTGATTATAATATTTGCATATATTATAATCATATTAACTTTTATATCTCTTCCCTCATGCACCTTCCACTGAATCACATAGATATATTCCTTTGTTCTCCTCCATCATTCAGGATGACATATTGATGGGCGTGGAATTGTGCAGGTCATCACAACTGCTATGAACTTATGAACACAGCAACCACTTTGTGTCCAGAAGATGGAGAGTTCTAAAACACTCCTCCACATCCTTGGGCTCTTACATTCCTTCTACTCCTTCTTCCACAATGTGCCCTGAACCTTGAGGAATGTGACAGAGATGTTGTATTTAGTGCTGAGCACTCAACAGTCACTTATTCTGAGCACTTAGACAAGTTTTTAATCTCCCCTTTAGTCACTGCCATCTGCAATAAAGAAGCTTCTCTGACCAAAAGTGAGAGCAGAAGTCATCTATGGACATACATGGAAATACTTGACAGACAATTTGATGAACACATCAAATCCGCTTAGCCACACACCAGTAGTAACTTCACCACTAGGGGCTCTGACCTTCCAAACCATTGGGATTTGTTTAGGTTTTCAGTACCCAATGTGAATGCTGTACCATGGAGAAGGTCAACAATCCAATCAGGAAACAGTTGGTTTCCTGCAGAGCAGACTTACCACTATTGCAGCAGTGGTCACATCGTGTTTGGCTATTTGGATATGTAACTCATAGTGGACACTGTTGTTTAAGCCTGTTGATGACTTTTGTTCCCAGCAGCCTGCAAAGCAGTTCATAGCACTATGGTAGGTAGCCAGCAGGTAGCAATATTGTAGCTCACATCCAGCTTGATTTGTCAGTATCTTGAGACTGAAGTATGTTGTCTTCAGCAATAAGGTCTCACTATCTAGTGCTGGTGGGTGATTAAGAGCCTTAGCTATAGCTTGTATTGTTTTGGGGGACTCACGGGTTTTCCTGATGATAAACTCACTGGGAGGTATCCCACTTTTGGCATGTATGCTATGCAATCCCTACATCTCTGGAATAATTCCTACTTGATCATCTTAGAAAATGTATCTCATAATTGTTTGTCCTTAAGAGATTTTGAACAGTCAACTCTTTGAGCAATGTAACAAGTGACAGTAATCTTCCCACAGTCCAGCAATGTGTTCTCAGGAGGATCTGCAGAGCATCCAGTCCAGATGACAGACAACACAGATCATCCAAGAACGTCCATGACACACTTGATATTCATTTTTCTTCTATGGTCCCCATAAATTCTTAAAATCCTCTTGTAAATAATGAAAGATGGTTTAAAATGCAAGCACTTTCGTGTCTCTCAGAAAATACATCATCACATTCTTTCAATTTCCTAGCTGTCCTCTTGTGTGAGAAACAGTGATTAAGCCAAGTCACACTGAGTATCTAGAATTCCTCCCAGAGGTGAGAGTGAACATGTTTAGCTAACACCATTAATTGAACACTAAGAGACATACAAGAATGACTTTAGTCTGTCAGGTTTTTTCCTCTTGAAAGCCAAACTCCAAGTTCAAAATCAAACCATTGTTAAGCAGTGACAGAAGAAAAGAATATTTCTCATCAGACATGTTATAGTTCTTAGGGATAAGAACAGTGTCACTCCTGCCAGGATAGCTCATGCTAATGATCTGAGCAGTACTAGAAGAAGCTGAGCCAGGAGGATCGTGCAGTATTTAGAAACATTAATCTCAAAAATGTAAAAAGAAAATAAAAACATAATGTAGATACTACTAAGAATATAGGATCTTGGTGTTAGATATAATATTAGTTTTTATTTTGTTTAATAATGGGGACATTGGTTTTCTTAAACTGCACAAGCAAATTATATCAGTAAGACTTGAGATTTTTGTCTATTCCTAACACACATGCCCATGTATGACCATTAGAAAAAAGGAAAATAAACAAAGTCTTTCTAGAATGGTGACAGGGAGACTGTGCAATATAATGGATATTTTTCTTTTCTTTGTGGCCTTCTTTTTCTGAGTATCTGCCATGTATCAAGTGTTTCATAGATTCTGTAGTGAAGAAATAAAAAGCCTTACACAGTGGTTTTTTTTTTTTTTTTCAGTAAGAGGTTAGAGAGAAAGAAATAACCGAAAGCTCAGGTAAACAGTTTTGAGAGAAAGGAGAGCAAACAGTCAAGTGTGGAGTTACATCAAACAAGAAAAAGAATGCTTTTCATCTTTGAAGACAAAAGTGAGAGGCAGCGGCTGCGAAGAGAACTTAGCCATGGGTCTGGACACTCCACACACATATGGATGGGAGAAAGCTTCCATCCAGAGCAAATGATGGTTTAACTCCTTACTTGTCATTTGTCTGGTTCTAGTCAGGAGGATGGGACCCAGCTGGGCTGGACCCTCTGCATGTTGAGATGATATCCCATCTCCTCCCATCATGTGTGCTAATTGGAGTCATTATCTGGAGAGCTCAGCCTTGCTTATTGCCCTCCCTATATTTTACACTAAGGGGCCATAAGCCAAAAATGTGATATTTTAAGTGAATCAGGACGTAAATTTCACCTCACTAGTGTCCTAATCAACCACACACACAGATAGGATGAGCCTCCAAACCAGGAACAGTAAAGGGAGGAAAGGGTTTATTGAAGCTACAGACCCAAGGAAGTTCCATAATGGTGAAAGAGGCTGGTCCCCTTTCACAGGTCCAAGTATGAGAAAGAAGCTGTGACAGTCAGACCTCTCTGCAGAGGCAGCCCCCTCCCCTTGAGGGGGAGGTGTCTAGTTAGAGCTACAACCTAGGTGCTAAAACTGGTCAGATATGAACCAATCAGTTTTCTCTCTGATTCACCTGGGGAGGACTTAAAACTAGCTTCCCGAGAGGAAGCGGGCCCCTCTTCCCCCACATGGCAATGGAGTAGAAAGACTGCTGACCCAGGCCTAGTGAGGTAAGGCCATCAGCTGGGGTGGGGGGGCAGGCTCCAGACTTTTTCTCTCATGGATCTCTCTTTCTCATAAAGGGAGCCTTCTGTTATCTTCTCTTGGGCTGTTTATTTAACTAAATACTATAAGTTTTGTTAACTCTCTGACACATGTTCTCCCCACACTGGTAGCTGGAGAACTCTATAACTTCCTACATGATGACTGGGAAATTTCCCCATCCAACTCCCCTTTTTCTAATTTACTAAATTAGAATAAATGTGTAATTAAAATTTAATTCTGTCCCTGTGTACAATTCTTTGGCATTAGAGGACAAGAACTTGGAGTAGGAGGAGGAGGAAGGGAGGATTCCAAAACTCTCTCTCTCTCTCTCTCTCTCTCTCTCTCTCTCTCTCTCTCTCTCTCTCTCTCCGTGTTGCTTTTCATATTAATTACCAGCATCCCATATCAAAGCCATCACCAACACCATACACACAAACACACCAGCAAATAGGTAGGGGTGGGAGAGGAGAGATTTCCTTCCCCTTTACATAGCTTTAGGTTGGGGTTTTGCAAGCCTTCCCCAGACTTGTTGATTTTCTGAGTCTGGCATTTTCTTCTTACCCTGCCCTTCCTGGAAGGGATGTTCATTTCCAGCTTCCCTGAGCTTCCTTATATCCTGTCCCCTACTGAGGGGTCTGCTTCCATGAAAAACCTCAGAGACCCACCCACGATTACTAAACAAGTCAAGTTGACAACAAAACCTAACCTTCAAAACTAGTGTGTTTAATAAACATTTAGTCAAAATTGTAAATGGTAAAATTAGAATGGTGTAAATCTGTACAAACCGGGACCTACGTAGCCTTGAACATTCCACTCTCTTTATTATCTCTCATTTCCTCGGTCTAATGAGGCCTGGGATACAAGTATAACAACCAAAATTAGAAAGTTCTCCGCTGTGGATGTTAAAGTCTTGGTTCTGAAGCCTGAACTAAAATTTTTTTTTAAAAAGTCATTTTAAACTCTGACATGTAAAAGCCTAGGGCTGAATTGTTACATTGATGAATTATGAACAGTACATTTTCTAAGAAGTTGCATTTTTTCTTTGAATTTTCTTTCTCACTTCAGAATAAATACATACACAGACACTGCCAGTCACATGAGACTGCACATATCCTCACACATAGACATGCTCTGACTTACCTTCAAACATAAGCACACCCATGTGTAACCATCACAGGAATATTTGTCATGACACCCTGTACACCCCATTGCTTTCCTGTTGGGCTTTGATCGAGATCTGGAGCCAGTCAGGGCTGATTCATTTGTTTTCTTCTAAGATTCATTTGAGCTAAACAGGAAGAATAATATGAATTACTAAAATAAGCATCTCAAAATGTTTCCAATTCTGATTTCCTATATTTGAAGTAATATTTGGTGTAATATAAACATGAAGAAGCATAAATTATGTAAAAATAGAAATATAGATATTTTAAAACCAGTCACTTATGCATACTGGCAGCAAGTATACTTACAGTATACCATTGGGTTTGAACAGTTCTCATCACAGACATTGAAATCACTGCCTGGGGAGGTCACACACTGTGAGGAGGGGAGTGGGGGCAATGGCTCAGTTCTCAATCACTTTTACTTCAGACTCAACATATTTTCTATAACAGCAGACATACCTTTGATCTTTTCTCTCCCTAACTCCTTCTGCTATAGGCATTTACTCTAATATAGATTTATGCCTGACTTAAAAATCACAAGTTTACTGCTAGAAGAAACCTATTACAGTCCTTTAGTAACTGGCTGCTGAGCCCCATTCTTCTATTTTTGAGTTCATTTCTCTATGAAATATGTAAAAATCAATAGAACTTTCAGTCCTCTCTCATGTGTTTTATCTTCCATGGCTCTTGAACCTCAGATTCAATTCCAACCCACTGCTCTCCAGCTCCGACTTAAGAAGCTGGGACCATTCAAACCACAAATGGCTTAAATTACATGGAAGAGTAGATGTCTGCTACTGTGACAATGAACCTCACCTTCATCACCACCTGGGCAGAATGATCACATCCTCCAATTATCTGTGGAGAAGAAAAAGGTGTGAATGTTTATGTGTGTATATACATACACCCCCCCCACACACACACAGACAGACAGACATTTCATCCTCATTGTATTGTGGTCTAATTAGCAAGGATTTGTTTACTGCACATGAAACATTTGCAGATTGCAACCCAGATAATTTTCCAGGCTTAAAGGAATCCTGGCTAGTTACTATCCGGTTTCATGGTGTGAGGGTGCATATCTTTGCAGTGACAAATATCAATACAACTTCCAAAAAATGAACTGATATTTTTAGATGAGCACCATAACACTTCTGTTATTGGCTCATGGGCCATGTTCAGAGTTAAGTCAGAGGATATCGCCCAGTCCCTAATTCACTAGGCAACACTGAACTTCAAAGAAGGTCTCAGTAAGGTGGGAGTTTCTGTCTCAATCTGCAGGTAGGCATGGCTGTATGCTAACTCTAACAAAGGCTAGAATCACTTGAAAGTTGAAAAGCTTTGATTTCCTTCCCTCTGGACTTAACAGACTTAACGTGTAGTCACTAGAGCACAGAGACGTCATCACCCAGGCCAGGGAGTGTTGTCTGTTTACATTCATGTCCTCTGAAATGCAAATGGAAATAAAAGGAAAACTGTTCTTCCTTGAAGCTGGGGTCTCTGTCTTGCACAGGGATTGACACCAGGTGGAAGTAAGACAGGGATGCTGGGTGCATTATCACGGAGGTCTGAAGGACAGACAGGCTCAGGTGGGAGACTTATTTCATCATAGATTGGATATTAGTATTGTGATGGTGAGTGTCAAGTAAACCAGATGCAATCAAAGAGAAGCTAGACAGATTTTGAAGTGTTATAAAGAAATAAAGCTCAGGATGCGTTCGGAACTGTGCCAGCCTATCAGAGTTCTCCATGGAAATCAGTCACTTTAGTGTGAACATTGAACATCCACAAGCCGAGTGGCTCTATTATGTTTTGGGAACACTTGCCCTCATCTTGTATTTTCCTATTTCCTACAACATGTGTCTAGAATGCCTTTGGTATGCTGTGGCTTAAATGGCTATCTCCTTAGACTAGTGTGAGTCTGTGCTAGGTACTGAATGTTTTGCATGTGTGCAATGTGGCGTGAATGTGTGTGGGGGTACAGTGTGTATATATGTGCATGTACCCCTGTAGCACCCCATCTGCTCTCCTGTGACCCCCTAGAACCAAACAACGGGTGTCTGCTCTGCCCCTCTTCTGCAGGTTTGAAGCCAGAATCTCACTGTCACTGGAGTTTGATGCTCTTAGAAAGCCTGGACCATCCCCCAATCTCAGCTCCTCTTCGCAGGGCTGGGGTTACCCAGGTGCGCATGGTCATGCCTGGGTCTTTACATGGGACATGGAACTTCCAACCTGGTAGCTTCAGACCCCCCTCAGGCCCTTCTCTTTGCTATTTCTCCATTCTCCCACTGATTATGTTCACACGCATTGCAAATCCCTATGTGCAGACCCAATCCCCAAAGTGTCAGTGGTCCACGAAGGCGCTAGGCTCATGAGAGTCTTTAATGGAATCCCCTAGAACTCCTTCAGCAGCAAAGGCAGAACATGAAGACGCTCATCTATGAACCAGGAAATGGGTCTCACCTGCCCATCAGTCAGCTTGGTCTGCCTCTGACTTGAAGACAGACTTCTAACCTCTAGAACTATAGAAAGCCAATTTCTGTTGTTTATTAGTTTGGGGGACAATGGTAGTTTGTTAATAACCAACAGTTGGTCTAATACTAAGATCATGTAATTTCATTAGTAAGATCCTGTGGCTGTCCATAGTTTATTTTATCTGTTTACTTGTCTATTTTTACTTTTTAGTTTTACAAATAGGTATTTATCTATGCAAGGATCCTGTTCAATTTGTCATTTAATTTATTTTCACCAATAAAATAATAATTTAGATCTCATTTTTTGTTACTTTTAAAAACTATCATTGTGTCATGACTTCTACATTTTAATTTTATCAATTGTGATTATTCATTATTATCTTTTATTTCACTTGTGTTTAGTTTCAAATGAATAATGATCCATCCTGTCGGTCATTACAGAAAAGAGCCATCTCTTTGGCACATTATTATCACTAGTATTACTTTTATTAAAATTGAGTAAAGATGTGCATAGCCTGTGAGTGCAGTTCACACCTGTGAAGTTCTCTTGAGATTTTCTTTCATGATGTGAGTTACACAGGGTACTGAATGCTTTTCTGCAGATAGCACCATTCAGGCCAAGCCAAGCATTTGTCTGTGAGGTGATAACAGAAAGTGTAAGACTACACTTCAGTTCCCAGGAGCCCACCAGCCCCTTTCAATTGCATGTTCTAGTCAGACCTTTCTGTGCAGTTATGCAATCACTATGCTAGCTGGCCTGGAAACTTGTAGATGATTCTTCTGTCTCAGCTTTCCTGTTCACCCTGGGAATGCTGGGATTACAGACATTAGCACCACAGCATCTGCCTTTAACTTAGGTGCTGATATCTGAAATCAGGAAATCACACTTCTCTGGAAAGTGCATTACTCACTGAACCTTGTCCCCAGCCTAGAGAAAACTCAATCTTGACCCAAATGTGGGGTGAGGTCCAGAGCATTTCCTCACCAGATCTATGGCTGAGCCTGTTGGTCTCTTGTAGAAGCTGTGTGACCAGAAACATGGAAATAAAGCAAAGCTGAGTCAGCAGAAGGCTTGCTGTAATCTCTGCCTCTTTGTATATAAAACATGCACTTGTACTGGAAGTCTATCTGAACACCATGAAACACATCTACTTAAGTCAAAACTACCCTGCCCTGGCACTTAGAGGTCATAAGTCTTTCCAGCAGGTAATAATAATAATGGTATTCTTATAATGCTTTAGCAAGGTTTTTTTAAATTTAGAACAGATATATTTTTCTTATCTTTGATAATGAACACCCCATTCATTATGGAGAACACATCACAAGACAGTAACAAACTTGAAGAAGGAGGAGTGAGCTAACAGACAGAAGATGCCTTAGCCTGCACGCTGCGCCCAGGGCCTGCTGACTGGGGTCAAGGCTTTGGGTGGAGGGACTTTACCAGACTTCCTTCTTCCACCTTCTTGAACCCCATCTCAGGCTCCCCGACCCCCACAAAGAGCTTGGGCATGCGTGGATAGAAAGGCCTACCAGGGAGACTCTGGTAGAGTTGGAGCTCACAAAACTGTACTTTCATTATTTATTTGAAATCTTTATTTTATGTCTTCATTTGGGTATTTATATTTCACTATGTTGCTAAGGATGACCATGAGCTCCTGATCCTCCTGTCTCCACTTCCCTGTTTTTTTTAATTGTGTGTGTGTGTGTGCATATGTGTGTGTATATGCTGTGATTTGATACATACACCTAAGTTAACAAGGCTCCAGAACTTCTCAGTGCATAAGGAGCTATTTCTCCAGAGCTGGGCATTAACACAGAAAGAGCGTTAGGAAAACTAACGATTTAAGCTTCTGCCAAAAATTCTCTCCTTCAACTTGGGTGAACATTTATCATTACCCAATGGGCAAAGGCAGGGCTACCTGTTGCTCCCTTAAAGGTTAAGTAATGATATATGAGTGCTAAGTAAAGTCTTATCAAGTTACTATACATCAGAGCGCTGATAAAACTTCCCCAGGAAAGGCCTAAATGGAACAAGGACCTATTCAGAAAATGTTAGTTTGCAGATATGCTACTACGATGGGACTCATCGAAATGACAGCTCGGCTTACGAGGGGAATTTTTACTCCCAGGTCAGGAAATTCTAAGGCAGGCCCCAGAGTCTGTCTAAACTCTGAAGATGTGGCCAGATTCTGGGTTGTTTTTATTCTGTGTTATGGCTTTCTGGAGCATTTGGAATTTAGAAGATAAGAACAGAATAGCTCTAAAGTGTGTCACTTGTCAGATTAACAAAAGAAGAGGGAGGGAGGCCTCCTTCAAGCCTGTGTTCTCCCTGCTAGAGAACAGCACAGAGCTCATGATTTAAAACCTGATGCGATTTAGGGGAAGAGCAGGAGAAGATGTTGGCGCCATAGAAACAGGGGACGCTTCGTTCCACCTTCTATAGACATCTGAGCCGAAGACACTTGGAAAGGTCATTTTAGGACCTCAGATACCCTGTTGGTATCTTGTTTTGTTTTTCATTTTATCCTGTACATTAAAAGAACACACATGCACACAAAAGAACTGTTTTCTACCATGATTTAATGACAGGGCTCCTTTAGGATGCATCTGGTCCCTTTGTAAACATAACAGAGGCACACAATTTTATGAAAATAACCACAGAGAATGGAACCTCTTAAGTTAATTGTGTCTTTCTTGCTAATTCCCATCAAGTGCATGAAAGCTACTACTTAACTGATCTTTCCGAAGATTAGGAAGGGCATTCAGGAAGTTCTCCTTATCTAATCTAAGTTGCTCTAGCCATAATCTCCCCCTTGTTTGGCTTTTGATAAAGAAAATGATCCTATTTCTATGTTAGGGACAGTGGTGGTTGAGTTTTTTAGGTTTTTTAAATTTATTGACATGTTTATAAATGCATGTAATGCATTTTGATCATAACTCCCATTCTTTTCCCTTGGCCTTCTTCCCCATCCTTCCTTCTAGTCTCTTCTCCACTTTGATAGCTCTATTTTTATCTTTTGTTTCAAAAAATACTGAAAGAAGAAATGTAAATAGAATTGTACCTCTTAAATCATTTATGAACTTACAGGTAGTGTTTGTGTGCGTGTTTGCATGTGCCTGTGCTTATGTGTGTGTGCATGTGTAGAAAAAAATTCATAGGGTATAAGATACTATTCTGTTTCTATAATTCGCAGACACTGTAGATTTAAGACAGCCTTGCTGAATTAATCCACCATGTTTGTGCTAAGAAATGGTGTCTGTCGAGTTCGGGCTTTTGGAAGATGACAAGATGATCAACTTTAATAAATTATATCACATGGTCTCATGGTATATCACATAACTTTATAGATATTGCTTTCATCAAAACTCTTATACTAGAACAAAAAGATAAAGTTTTTGAGTTTGCACAAACAAGCCCACCATTAACCATGTCCTTGAATATTTCCAAATGAAATATCCACTGTGGCAAAGTAAAGTGATAGGAAATGAATCAGGGTGATTTTCACTGCTCGAGATGATGACGCGGCAGCTGAGGGTGACCTTGTCATCACTGACACTTGTTTCAAGATTGATGGCCTAACCAGGAGAGAGTCTGCCAGGTACCAGAGCTGGAGACAGTGCAAAAGGGAAGCCCAGCAAGATGGGGGCACAGTGGGTGTCAGCTGTGATGCCAGCCTCCCCGTATCAGATCACCCATCCCTGAGTCCTCCACAGATGACAGCTCTGTTGTGTCTGTTTCAGTTGAAAAAGCCTTGTTGGCATCTTTATCAAATATTAAGTAGCTATAGACAGAAGGAACTGGGGGCAGGTGTGGAAACAACAGAGGGGGGAGATGTTCACATACCTAAACTAACAACAATCTGACTCCATAGAATCATATCTTCTGTACAACAAGTTCCAGAAGCAGATAGGACCTCAAAGGGGGGGGGGTGGAAGCCTACCTATGGCACAAAGGATGCTGACCTCTGGCTCCCCGACCCAGTAAGTAGTTACCGCCTACAATGAGCTGTTGATCAGAATGACCCACAGGGTCCCTAATATAAGACAAACTTTTGTCACAGCCCTTGAATACCCACCACAGTCAAAAGATAAGACCTTATTGCTGAAGATTCCATGGACTGATATCACACAACACTGAGAGACCCTGCTGAATCCAGAAATGAAATCAGCTCCCAGAAGGGCAGCCTGGGTAATGCTGGCGTGAGCTGCCAGGGGAACCAGACCAATGATATCCTGACTGAGCAGAAGGCGTTTTCAAGTTACACCAACCGATGGCCTGAGAGTGCAGAACTCACTGCTATATGGCACATACAAGCAAGTCATCAGTGCAATAGTGGCGGCCAATCTAGGTGGGTAATCAACAGCTGGCTAATTGGCCATGAGATCCGCTCAGAGGCAGGGAACCCCTAACTGGTAAGGGGACCCAAGGCAACCCTGAATGGGGACCAAGAACCCCATCTCTGTGGGGAAGTCCTCACTAACCATAGGTCCTCAGAAAGTCTACACCCTCCAAATGCTC